>CM025145.1:16914222-16924519 GCA_013467495.1 Gossypium gossypioides | reverse complement strand
TTTAAAAAAAAATTTATTAAATTGAACACCGCTCAAATATGTATTTTTAAACGATTAATTTGACAGGTTTTAAAATTAATAAAATTTAATAGATATATATAACAAATCCGTGGGATAAGAAATTAATTTTGTAATTAAGTTGGAACTTAGACAATCTTTTTAATTAATAAGATATTAAGAAATAACTATTATTGGATACAATATTTTTTTAAAAAAAATTATGAGCAGATACATTGTGCGGTTAAGATATCTTAAAAATAAATAAACAAAACACATGTTAAATCTGTGGAATTTTTTTCCCACTGGTTGTGTTGTTAATAATATTGTAGTAATGGAATATGGTATTTCAAATGAGTTTTTTATGTTGTTTCTAGAATACTCCAAATGGAAGAAATTTTGGTTTGGTCTAAAATCTTGAAATTAATTTAAATAAAATTGGAACATTCTAACACATATTGAGACTTGTTAGATAAAGAAAATGGATGAAGCTAAAACTTATCCTAAAATCCATCTTTCTGTATCTTCACTTTTACAATGGCTACTTTTTGTTTCCTCAGTTTCAATTTAGACCTTTTTTTTTTATTTTTGGTGAAAAAAGGTACAATTAAAACTAAGTTAAACTAGCTCTTTCAAGGGAGAGTCTTCAAATAATCTTAACCCGATTCTTCTGTCCGTAACTACATTCTCTTCCTTAAGAATATGTTGAACTTCCAATGTTTAAAATTTCCCAAGAGCTGATGAATTCTTCTAACCAAAGCAGAATTGGAATCTCTGATAGAACCCTCCTAAATGGCATTAACGGCTTCAAGGCAATCTGTTTGAATTAAGACTCCTTCCAAACAACGATCAGAAATAAGCTTCAGACAATCCAATATACCCCATAGCTCACACTCTGAAACTATGCAATTTCCTAAGTATCTGCCAAAACCGAACATCCATCCTCCATTATGATCCCTCACTAAACCACCAGCTGCAGCGAAACCCTCCTCAACTCGAGCCGAACCGTCCATGTTCAAGCGCACCCAGTTACAATAAAGTTGAGAAATACAACCAAAGTTGAACTTTTTGTGAGGAGGAAGCTTCGAAATTGAGTCATACTGTCTAGCCTAGCTAAGGGAAACTTTAAAAATTTCATCAGTGCTCCAAGAGATGCCTTGAAACATAAACATGTTACGATTCTTCTAAATGCGCCAAGAAATAATTCCTAACAGACACGACCAAAAAACCCCGCCCAAAATGGGATACTGATTATTTTGAAGATTATCTGACATCCATTTGAATAATGTTTCGAAGTAGAAGCTAGATAATCGTTCTCTTGGAATGAATTTATTCCAAATTTCTTTAGCCACGGGATAGTCTTTCAGGATGTGTAAAACCTCTTCGGAATCCTAGCCATAAAGAACACATGTACTATCATCAACAACTCCTCTCCTTACCCTTTTAGCATTCATAAGCAAGCGTTGTTTAAGGGCAAGCTAGATAAAGAATCTAACATGTTGAGGTCCTTGAAATTTCCACGGAAGCTGCCAAATCGAATCTTTTAAGTTCAAGACACCTTCTCGTAACTTACCATAAGCACTTTTGAGAGAAAAAGGAACCATTCGTAGTGCCTTGCTAGATAATTTTATCAGGTCCAGAGATGGATGAGGCGGTGGGACACTTACGATCCTACTAATGACCTCTTCAGAAACCTAAAGATGAAACAGCTCTAAATTCCACGAACCATCTTCAATGACCATGTCTCTAAGAGGGCAATCCATATTAAGATTAGCAATGAAAGGTACCTGTTTAAACAATGGTCCATAATTTAGGATCCAAAGATCTTGCCAGTAGTTAATACAACTCCCATCTCTAACAGACCATATTAAATTTTCGCATAAAAGAGGCCAAATCATAGAAAGAGATCTCCATAAAAAATAATAATTTCCTCTTGATAAAGTCTTAAGTAAACCTTTTTGAACCCCATACTTCCACCGTAGAACCCTAACCCAGAGAGCCTTAGAGTTTGAGACGATATTAAAATCGATCTTCATCATAAAAGAAGAAATATGCTCCTTTAAATGTCGCAACCTCAGACCTCTATTTGGTTTAGGTTGACACATCGAGTCTCAACTAACTAAAGTCATCTTCTTACCACCATTATAGGAACCCCATATTAATTGTCGAACTATGCGCTCAATATCATCACAAAGGCCTTTAGAAATTAGAAGAGTTTGCATAAAGTAACTTGAGATCGAGAGCAAAACCGACTAAGCTAAGGTCACCCTCCTAGCTAAAAAGAGTTGTCTGACATCCTAGCTTGACAATTTATTACATACCTTTTCCACAAAAAATATCAAAGTGTTGTTAGATACCTTCTCATGAAGAAGAGGAACACCAAGACAAGAGCCCAAGGTACTCACTTCTTGAAATCTGAAGCTTCTACATATACGTCTCCTAAGGCTACCATCAACTCTTTTGGAAAAGAAAATATTAGTTTTTTGCATGTTAATCCGGTGACCCAAATAACCACAGAACTCATCAAGAATATTCTTAATAACCCTGGCTTGAGACTCTTCCGTATGTCCAAAAAGAATAAAATCATCTACAAAAAAAGAGATGGGACAAAGGTGAACCTGTACAAGTAAGGCGAATGGGAGTCCAATTACTAGAATCAATGGCTGAGTGAATACTATGACCCAACCATTCCATACATAGAATAAACAAGTAAGGAGACAACGAACACCCCTGGGGAACACCTCTACATAGCCAAAATTTCCACGTTGGAACTTCATTCCACAAAACATGCATAGTGGAACTAGAAATAGCAGACATAATAACATTTTAGAGAAAGTTAGAAATATTTGTGGCCTGAAGGGCAGCATCAATGAATTCCTAGCGCACACGATCATATGCCTCTCTAAATCAAATTTAATCGTCATCCATTTCCTATTCTTCTGATTGCTCCGCATAGAGTGAATAACCTCCTATGTGATAATGATATTGTCAGTGATGTTCTTGCCTACTACAAACCTAGTCTGTTTAGGAGCAATGATTCTCGAAAATACCATTTTGAACCGATTTAAAATAATCTTCATAACCAATTTGTAGAGAACAGAGCATAGGCTGATTGGCCGAAAGTTAGAGATAGTTTTCGGGTTTTGAACCTTAGGGATGAGTATGATAAGTGAGTTATTCAAATCCAAATCAATACTCCCCAAAGAAAACCCCTTTAATCCACCTACAGACAGAGGCACCTACATGATGCCACTGACTTTGATAGAATAAGGCATGATAACCTTTACTCTCTGGGGACTTCAGTGGAGCCATGTCAAAAAGAGCAAATTTAATTTCCTCATCTGATATTGCTTTGTTAAGAATATTCAAATCTCCATCACTAAGGTGCAATAATGCATTTAGAGGCAAACCAATTATTAGACCTGGTTGTTCCCCATACAACTTCACATAAAAATTAACTGCCTCAATTTTCAATTGTTCTTCATCCAAAATCCACTCTCCCGACTAATTCCTTAGTGCAGAAATTTTGTTTTGTTTCTCCCTTTTCAAAGTACACCTGTGATAAAATTTAGTATTGCGATCACTAAGTAACAACCAACCACACCTAGCCTTTTAGCACCAAAGGATTTCCTCATGGTGTAAAACACTTTCAAGTTCCTCTTTAACTTCAATTTCAACCTGGCTAAGGTAGGTCGATTCCTTTTTATCTAGTGCATATTGAATATTATTAAGTTTCCTAGTCAAATGCCTCTTACGAGAAATTATGTGCCCATACACCTCATTGTTCCATTTCTTAACACGCTCTGTAAATTTTAAGTGCGCCAATGCCATGTTCTCTAAGTCCTCCTATTTTTCTTTAACAAAATTCAAGAACATTGGGTGCTCAATCCAACTTGCTAAAAACCTAAAAGAACGTCCCCTCGAAATGTGGCATTCAAGCTTCAAAGATAAACACAATGGCCTATGATCAGACTTAAGCTGAGGTAAGTGCACCACAATTGAGTTCGAAAAAGCAAAAATCCAATCATCATTACAGATAGCCCTATCCAATCTTTCATCAACCCCTCCTCTCTGCCAAGTAAATTGTAGTCCTCTGAAACTCAAATCATACAATTTAGACAAATCCATAAAATCCCCAAAAAGTGGACACATTTTCCCCATGCTTCACCCCCTATATTTTTTCGGAAGGAGACAAAATGGCGTTAAAATCCCCAATTGCCAACCACAAAGACCCATCAAATAGAACAAGTCCTTGCAAAGCTCCTAAAGAAATCTCCATTTTCGACTATCAAGACTATCATAAACGAAAGTGACATAAAACAACCTTCTGAACATGTTGCCAACAATTTTAATTAGAACGAACTGAGGATAACTTTTGAGGACCTCAACAGACACCGAGTTCCTCCACCCGGTCCAAATACCACCTGAAAAACCGATAGCCTTTACCCAGTGCGAATACTAGAATCCAAGTTTTGCAATGATCGAGTCAACTTTGCTACCATTGACCCTTGTTTCTAAAGGCCAATCAAATCCGGTCTGTGTTCCCTATTATATTCATGGAAAACATGAAGAAACTTTGAGCTCGCACAACCCTGACAATTCCAACAAAAAATTGAAAAATTCATAAAAAAATATTAAAAGGGTAGAAGAGAACCAATCACTAGAAGGCATCCGGTGAATCAACACCAACATCAAGTACATCCGTCTTTTCTTTTACGAACTCTGTATAAGTGTTGAGAATTTTTGCCATGAAATTCATAGCTTTAGGGAATGGAACACGAGAATTACTAGCAATTTTAAAGTGTCCCCCACGGCCCTTAATCTATTAATGATTTTGCCAAAACGGGCTTTCGCTCCTTTACCACCAGAAACAACCTTTTTAGCATTAGGAATGGGATTTTTACAAGACAACGTCCCATCTTTGACCTTATTCGTTAAGGAATTTGGGTCAAAATTTTCTTTAAATATAACTGCCGAATGCCTATTAGGGTCTAAGAATTCTGCATTCAAGTCTACCACAGTCTCTATAGGGCCTTCAAAAGTAGGATTAATGTACATAGAGGAATTATCGAATGAAATAGTAGGAGAAACATTTTTAAGAATATTAATACCTATTGGTTCCCTCTCAGTCGAATGACCCCAGGCCTGTTCGGCACGCTTTTGAGAAGGGGTGTCCAAACTGTTTTGAATCTCCAGCTACACTGGCCCACTCACAGCCCCTACATGCCCAATCGATTTATCCAAGCCCTCACCAACATTTCTAATCTCAAGCCCGACATTCTCAAATGGAAAATTTCCCCTCAGTCCGTTGGTCCTCATCAAAGATGACTGGCCCATATCTTTATTGTCTTTTATTTCTCCATCCGATGACCCAATTCTCGGCCCTTTTCCTTTACCCTTTAAATTTTTAAGAAAATCTCCTTGCTAGAACCTAGCCCCCAAAGTAGCAGATTCGTCTTCCCCTTTTTCAACAGAATTTACCTCCAGTGAATTCAAAGCTTCAAATTTAGACCCTTTCAATCTCGTAGCCGTGATTTTCGCCTTTTGAGATCGAGTGTCAGCCTGATTCTATTTGGATTTACGTTCAACGATCATCTATGGCCCGTATTTCCCCGTCACTGTCGAATTAAATTCCTTGGCCAATGAATTGGAGACTCTTCCTTTATCAGCGTCTATATTTTGATCTCCTAATGTAAAGGGACAAAGACCTTTCAAATGACCATAACAGCCACAGGTGAAGCAAACGGCTAGTACAGCTTCAAACTCAACTCTCTGAACTTTCCCATTAACCAAAATTTGAGAGGTGAACGGCTTTTCTAAATCCATAAAAACTGTCATTCTAGCGACTCTAGCCCTCACTCCACTTTCGATTTTGATGTCAAGTTTAGCTACTTTTCCAACCAAATTTATGATTTCTTCTAAAACCCGTCGTTTGTAGAGAAACCCCGGTAACCTAGAAAAGTGGATCCAAGTCAGAACCGTGCTTGGGAAGGGTTTCAGAGGATTAAAATCCATCGATCATGGTTGAACGGTAAGGTTATGACTGAACACAAGCCATGGACCTTGCGTCAAAACCATTTCATAATTNNNGAAATCTTACTAGATAGTATCTGTTCTCTACATCCATGAGGTGGAACAGTTGGGTAGGTTTTCAGAGACTGAAAATCTGATTCAAAAGGACTCCGTACCCTATGTTGCACCCCAGCAATTTAACCACAACTGTCGAGTCCATGTCCTTAACCAGTAGCTTCTGAATTTGTTCAGAGAAGTCAATGGTCGGGATTTCGTTGACAGTAGATCTTGAGATATCACCATCTTCATAGTCAAATTCCTCATCAGTACAACCTTCCAGACTCATAGGAGAAGAAAAAGAACCAACGGCTCTCCCTTCCAACAACTTATCCTTCTAAGAGGTTCTAGGCACCGGGACAGAATCAACCACCAGATTTTCCCCAAGGTCATCACCTATTTCTTTGTATCTAACCTTATTTGTGTTACAATCCTCATTGATTCCATCTCCATCTCCTTCATGATCATCGATTGAGATTAGAATATCAGACATAATCGAGAGAGCAAGAGAACCTTAAGATATAATATTATTGTTCTTCGTATTGAAAGCATGAGGTATTACTTGTTTCAATTTAGATTTTGAAAATAAGTGTAATATGTATTCTTATACTTTAAATTTAGTTTGATTTTATGTTATTAATTATGAGTTTGTGTTGGCAAGTGCAATTATTGTTAGTGTAAGTTTTACTTCCCAATTACAACAGTAGCTACAATTGTCTTATTTGTTGGCATGTTTTATTAAAATATTTCGGTCATTTGCTTATATTTTTTGAATATTTTGTACAATTAATTTCAATATTATAATTGGAATAAATCAAATCAAATAAGGTTATCTTTTTAAGGATTCTAATGTGATTTACTTACCTTATATATTGAGATATTCAATCAAGAAGATATGCGCTGACTTTATGAAATTTTATCTCAATCATTTGTATTCTTTCATTAAGGGTAATTTATTTGTTAAGATATGGGCAGAATGAGTTGAAGTTTATTGGAATCTAACTCTTTATTCGGAGTTGTTATGAAAATAATTACAACTGTGCCCATGACTGCTCAGGATTCATAACTTAATCTCATGAATGTATATTTGTCCCGTCTATAAAGATTAGTCTAATGGAGAGACAAATAATTGAAGATTAGATTGATCTAAATCATGTAATTGGATCCCCTATTCGGTGGAGATTAGCTAGACTTTCTTAAAAGAACATAATGAAGATCTTTAATTTATCCTAGACTTTATTAGGATATTCTTATTCTTGTTTTATAGGCTATTTTGGTGGAAATTATTATAATTGATATGCATAACAACAAGTCCAAAAATGCTTAGATGTCTGACACTTGTCTAGACTAGAGAGACAGAGAGTTTTAGCACTTAATTTGTTCTATTGGAATTGTTTCTGAAAGTGCATTTTCTACGTAAAACAAGTGAGTCACTTAGACAAACTAAGTTTTTAGGTGAAAACTTAATGGAGAGAGATCTAGATCATAGGTACAAAAGTGAGGTTTAGGGCTTAAATAATTCTTGTACGAGGTTGCAGACAAAAGGGATTAAAGTGCACTTTTATTACATAATGGGCATTTTAGTCTTTTCTCAATGAGTTATGTTTATAAATTTTATATTGGAGATATTAGATGTTGAGATTTATTTTGAGCAATTGGATTGGAATTTAGTGGAAAGATCATTATGGGCTACACATTTAAAATGACTTTGACCTTTGACTTTGAATAATGTCCAAAGAAAACAATAAAAAGAGGAAAAGAGGAGATTTTCTCATCTTTCTTCTCCTTTTCTATTAGCAGCAAATCGGTTGTCCTTAGACGTGCGAATGTCTGGACTAGAAATACTGCAACAAAAAAATATCAAATAAAGCAGTGGTATTCACAAGTATAAGGGTCAAATTGTAATATAGTAAAATGCTACAACAAAACACTCCGAGAAGTATTTCGAGGATCACACCTAAGGGAGGTTGAATTAAACTAAAAATTATTTCCTCCACTAACAGGGCTAAACAGTAATAATCTAAAATTATAGTACAAAAAAACCAAATTAAAATTGAATAACAAAAATATCCTAAATTAAATAAAACTATGGAAGACAAATTAATAATCGAAATTAACGCAGAAAAACAATCAAAAGATTAGCTCGCATCAGTGTTCATAATTAACTTCAGAATTTGGGTTTTATGAATTAACTAATACCTAACCAGTTATTACCTGTCAGCCTTTAACTAATTAATTAATCGACAAAAACAACTTAGCTCTCGACCTCATCATTTAAATTAGGATAAATTAAGAGGTACTCGATAAACTATTCTCTCAACCTCGTTTACCTAGATTACTTCTAGGGTTGTTAATCCTAGGGTTTAAGCACACCTAATTTAAGCCAACTAATTCTAAAACAAACCTTAGTTCTTCCGTTAATTATTCCCATATCTGATCGTTAATCTCTTTAAGGAATTTAGTGACTGATGGATCTAAATGCAATTTTCTCACTTAGTATGAAAATGACCTAAGAATTAATTTAAGTTTTGTAACACCCTTCACCTGGCTTGGTTGCCGAACCCGAGTTACGGAATGCTACAACAAAAACATTGGAATATTCACACAAAAATTATAACATTGAATTCAATTAAAACCATCAAATTAATCCAAATTCATGCATAATAGAAGTTATTAGTAAAGTAGGGACTAAATTGAGAATACAAGCAGAGTTTAATATATTCGAGCATGATTAAGGACCAATCTGAAAATTTTTTAAACTTTGGAACTAGGTATCGATACCAAAGTAACAAATACCAATACTTTTATGATAGGTATCGATATTATTATCGATATTGATATGGTTTTGGCATTCTGTCATTTTCAAAACATTGTTCATTTGGTCAAATATCGATACATTGGTCCCTAGTATCGATACTTTTACCTAGATGGCTAAAATCATAAGTTTTATGTACCGGTCATGCTCAAAACTATAACCCAAATTCAATGATGCTTATAAGCATACCATAAGACTTATAAAAAACCAATTTCAACATGCTAAATACCACATTCAGTCATTTTCAACCATAATTCCACCACTTCAAAGTTAGCATTCAACTTAACACCTAATCATGTACATTCAAAACATGACACTATGCTACGTGCATTTCATACCAAACTTTATATGCATCTAGAGTACCCTTCATCTCTCAATCAACTTAACCATTATGCATTATTATTCACTATGTTAAACTTATCAAATAATGATTATTCACCATGATAATCTCATCACAATAGCTCAATCATTCACATTCAAACATAGTCATTCACATCAAAACTAAATACGTAGCATATGCACATTTCAAAATCAAAACATTCATTTATATAACCATCTAAACATACAACCATCATATCATACAATCTATTTACCCAAAATACATCTCATTTCAAATTAATGACAAACATTATTTTTTATTTCATAGTTTGAATTCTCAATTAAATTCATAGTAAATCATATAAACTTCATACCCATTTCATATCAATTTATCTTTATACCAAATATATATATCAATTGCCAATTTAATTGCCAAATAGGGATGGCTTTTGAGTTCTGGTTTGAGGTCTTGGTTTGTTGTTGTCGGGAGAAGGTGGAGATGGTGATTTGAGAGGGTGAGTGAGACCAGAGCTAAGAGAAGAATCAAGAGAGCATTATTTTTTTTTTGATTTTTTTAAAAATTAGGATCAAATTAAGATAATCTGTAATGTTGAGGGTAAATTTTAAAAAAACGACTAAATTAACACAATATGTAAAAGTTGAGGGCTGAATTTGTCGTTATACTAATTTTAAAAATGTCACTTCACTCTTTTGTCAAGCATATTGAATGACACTTAACAAAAATAGACAAAAAGAAAAACAAACCCAATTAATTGGGTGATCATTTTGAAAATTTTAAAAATTAGATGACAAAAAAATTAAGCATAATCGAGTGAAATGCAGTGTAGTTTACTCAACAATAAAACACATATTTTTTAAATACTGAAAAACGTTGCAAATTGAGTTTTGAGCAAACTAAAATACAACTCAAAGCTTGGCTTGATTCAACCATAAATAACTTAGTATGAATATATTAAATTTGTGGACAATATATAAATTTTCTTTTAGCCAAATACAATATCAATTTTTTAAATATTAACATATATATATATGTAAAATTTTAATATAAATACATATTTTAATGTTAAAAATATTTAA
>CM025145.1:16887243-16898192 GCA_013467495.1 Gossypium gossypioides | reverse complement strand
TTATTTCCTCATTTTACTATATCAAGGATACCTACTTTCTTACTGTAGTAATTTTCGGGGTATTACAATCCTTGCAAGCAGGATTTGCAATATTCGAGCCACCTCATCCGCTTCAAAGGTATTACAAATTAACTCCTCATTCCATACTCTGTTAGTACTATCAATTAGACATGCAACGGTAGGTCCAGTATTATCATAATGATTACATAATCTAAAATTGGCTATCCCGGGTAGCCACGCATCCTCGTTAAGTAAAATACTGCCACCCGTACCAACCCTTCAACCTAACCCATCTTTTAAGAAACCTCTAACCGCCCAAATGCTCTTCCAAGTATACGATGATGCATTCCCTAGTCTTGCCTTTAAAAACTTTGTGGAGAAATAATATTTAGCTTTTAGGACACGTGCTAACAGTGAATCAGGTTGATCAATAAGACACTATCCCTGCTTAGCGAGTAAAGCCACATTAAATTTCTTTATATTTCGAAAACCCAAGCCACTATCTGATTTCAGCCCACACACTTTTTCCCAGCTACACCAGTGTATTCCCTTATGCCCCGGCCCCCCTTGCCACCAATATCTAGCAATTAAAGCTTCCAGTTCCTCACACAACATTTTTGGCAAAAGAAAACACATCATAGAATAAGTAGGTATGGCTTTTAAAATTGATTTAATGAAGACCTCCTTCCCCCCTTATAACAAAAATCTCATACTTCACCCATCAATTTTTAATTTGATACGATCCTTCAAATTTTGGAAAGATGCCTTTTTTCTTTTTTTTTCCCACCAAATTTGGAAGACCAAGATATCTCTCAACATCATTCGAGCTCCTCACCCCCAATACTTCCAAAACAAGCTGCTTATCCACCTCGTTCGTATTGCTACTATAAAACATAGTCGATTTTTCAAAGTTCACACATTGACCCGAACATGACTCATAAGCTTTTAAAATATTTTTCAAACTCTTAGCTCCACAAGGAATAGCTTCTTCGAATAAAATGCAATCATCTGTGAAAAAGAGATGAGAAATTTGAAGGCTCCTTCTACTGGCTTATGCACCTTTAATCTCCCCCTTTTACTTTCCAATCGCATTAAAGATGATAGTTTTTCACTACAAATTAGAAAAAGAAAAGGACTAATCGAATCTCCTTGTCTAAGACATCTGGTCGGTTTAAACCGTTCTCCTTTATTTCTATTAAAAATAAATGAGTAGGATATCAAATTAAGACATCACATAATGAAATCCACCCATATTTGCACAAACCCTATTCACTCCATCATAGCCCTCAAAAACTCCCAGTCCACCCTATTATAAGCCTTACTCATGTCAACCTTCAATGTCATTAGTCCTTTTTGCTAATTCGTTTCTATCTCATAGTGTGCATGATTGCCTAAGCCACGAGTACATTGTCAATGATTAAGCGCCTAGAGACGAAGGCACTCTGAGCACTATCAATGCACCCATCAAGAACATGCTGAAAACGGTTTGCCACAACCTTTGCTATCATCTTATAAAGGACGTTACATAAACTTATGGGACGAAAGTTGGCCATATTTGTGGGATTTGGGGGGATTAAGACAATATTTGTAACATTCAAATCTTCCAAATCACCACTCGCATTTAGAATTTTTAGACAAAAGGAAGTTACCTCCGAACCCACAATGTGCCAATATTTCTGAAAGAAAATCGCTGAAAAACCATCGTCACTAGGAGCTTTTGTTGGGCCCATCCTCTTTATCGCTTCTCGTATCTCATCTTCAGTACAGGTGGTTGCAAGCATCAAATTTGATTCTGAGGAAACACATTGCTCAATTCCCGACAAAACCTCATCCATATTACTCGATCCTCTAGTTGTAAACAGCTCTTGAAAAAAATTAGTAGCAATCTTGCCCATCTCATCAACGTTTCTTACATCATTTCCTTCCTTATCTCTCAAACATCCGATAGTGTTAGCTCGCTTGCGTTGGGAAGCTGAATTATGGAAAAAGGTTATGTTTTTATCTTCCAGATTCAGCTAATTAGCACGTGCTCTTTGCTCCCAGTATACCTCATCCTTTTCAATTTCCAAATTAAGGTAAAGCTTCGTATCAATGATGTCGGCCAGATTATCTTCTGTCCTCTTTTTCTCAAGTAAGCTCTCTAACTTCCAACGAAGATATCTTTTGAGCTCCTTCATGCCTTTACGAATCTTACTAGCCCAACGAGTCAAACCTTGTCTTAAGCCTTCCAATTTAACTGGAACCTCTCCTAAAATTGACCCCCAAATATCATTGATCATCCTTTCAAACGTTTCATCCAATGTCCATCATGCCTTAAAATGAAAAGCAACAGTGTTTCTTTCCCCTAAGTTCTGATCAGCATGAATGAGCAAAGGGCAGTGATCCGAATGTAAGAATGACAAATGTTAAATTCGTGCATGAGGGAAAATCGAAAACCAATAATCATTTGCAACGCCCTTGTCAAGCCTTTCCTTAATATTGGTCTCTGGCAGGTTTCCTCATTCCCATGTGAACCATATTCCTGAGTAACCTACATCCATTGGCCGACAATCATTAAGAGCCGTACGAAATGCCTCTATTTTTTTCTCTCTTGGCACCCCACCTTTTTTTTCAAACGAGTACAGAATTTTATTGAAATCCCTACAAACAAGCCATGGAAAATTCTAGGTTTGCCCCAATCTTCGAAGTAAATTCCAAGTACTAGTTCTATCTTTAGCAAAAGGTGCCCCATAAAACCCGGTAAAATGCCATTCTTGATCAATTCGGTTTTCCTTGGTAATAGCATCAATGTGATTAATATAATAATTCCTTATTGTAATAGTAACATCATCCTTCTATGCCAAAGAGAGTCCACCTCGTGATCCCTCGGGCTCCACCTCGAAATCATTGATAAAACCACAACTTCTTCTTACCATTTCCATATGCCTCTTATTAATTTTTGTCTTCATGAAGAAGACCATTTGAGGATTGTGTTGCTTCAATAAAAATCGAAGCCTTCTTTTTGCCTGTAGACTTCCCAATCCACGAACATTCCAACTTAAAGTTTTCATTGAGCTCGGCCGGCTTGCTTAAAGGTAGTCGTCGGTCCTAATTGAGAAGAAGCAACTAATTACTCTAAGGTCACTTTCGTTGGTGAAAGATCAATGCTTTCTATATCAAGTCTTCCTTTTTCGCTATTGTTAGCACAAAGTGAAGAATACTCATTATCTCTTCCCTCATTTGGCCCATACTTTCTCTTTCCTGTCGCATTCTCCATTTTGACATTTTCATCCATTGCATTCCTCACCAGTCTCCTCCAGCCCAACTGTTTGGGTATTTCGGGCTTTTCTTCCATTATCCTATCCGACCCATTTGGATTTCCATCTTTCATTCTAATCAAATTTGGCAGAACCACTTTCGGTGGGCTAGACTCCTCCCCTTGGTACCTTACCACCGAAATCTCCTTAATTATAACCTCTGACTGTAGCTCCATTCTCATACTAGCACCCTCTTTCACCCTAGTATTTGAGTATTGTTTCATGGCTATTTTTTTTTTTGCAAAAAAACCAAATTGCATACATTCTTTACCCAATATATTGGAATCAGTGCGTGGCGCAACTGAATAAGGTAGATCGCCTTCAGACTGTTATCTTCTTGAATTTTTTAAACACGACCCATACAACCACATCCAAAGCAGAAAATCGGTAAATTTTCATATTTAAAGGGTAATAAAACTCTCTCCTAATTTCCAACCAAGATAAAAATTCCCCTTTGCAGTGGTTTCTGAATATCCAATTGGACTTTCAATCGGCAAGCATCCCCTTTTATCTCCGATCGAAGCACCCCTCCAAAGGTAGAACCTATAGCATGCATTAGATCTTTCTTTTCGTACTCAGGCGAACATGAACCTATCTTAAGCCAGAACGGAGAGAGAACCAATTTAATTTTACTCCTTTCTATGGCTTCCTTCAATTTTTCAAAGATAATCAACTGTTTTCGAAATAACCAAGGCCTCCTTTCCAAAATCATCTCCAAATCATCCTCATCTTCAAACGAGATCTGAAATAAATTTTTCCCTGCCACTTGGATCTCAAAATTTTCCTTTTTTTTTTCCATATACTCTTCATTTGTGCCCTAAAACTATCTAGATTATATGATCTTCGTGTCCACACCGAACATAGCAACATCGATTTTCCAGTCGGAACAACCAATGAACTTTTAACATTTAGTTGAACAAGTTCAGCTGCTAAGAGGGAGATTTCATCCCTCACCATTGTTGACAAAATCACCACCCTACTCCTACCCAACTACAACAAGCACTATTTTTCTGGGACACTGAAAGAGAACACTCATAATTTTTAGGCTGTGTACCTTTTTTATTCTACAAATAATCTTAAAAAGTTGTGATATATCTCTTTTTGTTAAACATTTATTTTTTTAATATTTTACAGACACTTGTCAACCCCTAATACTACTTATAAATCCAAAAAATCTATTACCATTTTATCCAATATTTTTCAATTATAATTATTCAAATGAAAAATGTATTGAATATTACAATATTCAAATTCCAATAAGGATAAAATATGTCATAAATCTATATATTATTCACAAGTTTAAATCTAACTGTTAACATTGTTAAATTTAAATTTATTTTTATTTACATAATTGTCAAATAAATATTTTTTAATTTTAAAATGACTTAAAATTTTAAAAATAAAGTAATTAAATTCTTAAAAAACTAAATTTTAAATTAGTGAAAAGATTTATGGAAAATATTAACCTGTGGATAATGACCGATGAAAAGTATATTCGAGATTTTAAACTTGGGAGCTGCTTAGGTGTAGGTTAGGTAAGTGAAAAGGGATGATCACGTGGTGATGCACTCACCCACGGGTTCGCTACGCACTCAGTCTTCACGCCATCTGTTTTATATATATTATTGTTATTATTTAAGTCAAAACCTGAAAGCTGCAACGCTTCACCATTCACGCCGTTCACCCCTTTTTTTTTCATTTTGCCTGATTTTTCGAGTTTTAGATTTCTTATATAATCAACTACCTAATCCTCTCGCTCTCTCAACCACAAGCTAACTAGCAAACATACACACATACTAACATCTATGGGGAGTTCAGGGCAGCAAGTCTCCTGGAAATTGGCGGATCACCCAACACTTCCAAAGGGGAAGACCCTTGCTCTCATCGTTCTCGATGGCTGGGGCGAGTACAAACCCGATGAGTACAATTGCATTCATGTTGCTCAAACTCCCACCATGGATTCTCTCAAACAGGTTACTTTGCTTTATATTTCTGTTTTTAAGAAGTTTAACTTAGATCAGGAGTTTTTTTCCGAAAGCCTTTGATGTGGGTAATCGATTCCATGCTGTTATTTGTTATGGATCTCGTTTGTTCTAAGCAAATGAAAGTTTCTTCTTCTTTTTTTTTGTGCCTTTACTAATTAGATGTTAATCTTCATGTTTGATTTTTGCTTCTATCATTTGTTCATTTATAAAAAGTTAGTTCTGCAACAGATCTGGTGTTAGTTTCTTTTTCTTCACACTGCTAGGTTTAGATTCGCCTCTCTATGAGAAACAAAGACTTGACTGTTTCATTTGGATAACTAATAGTACATGGATACTTCAGTAAAAATGATGAGTGAGTTAGGGTAATATAGTATATATTAGCTTCATTCCACCCATATTAGGGATTATAAGTATTTTCCATTTGAGATATTTTGTTACATTCTTTTGCTTCATAGTAGGATTCCATTTCCATATATCAATATGTAAAGAGAGTAAGAGACTTAATTTAATTGGAATTAATCTTGTTGATAGGGTACCCCTGAAAAGTGGAGATTAATCAGAGCTCATGGTAAGGCTGTAGGGCTCCCCACAGAGGATGACATGGGAAACAGTGAAGTTGGTCACAATGCTCTCGGTGCAGGTCGCATTTTCGCTCAAGGGTAAGCTTCACTTACTCCTTTAGAGCGACATTCTGTCTTGTGAACTAAATGTATTGCTATGCTTCTTCTTTTTTTCTTACATTTCTTATCCATGTTAGTCAAACTTCGGTGTAAGTGTAAAAATTGTTGATATATTCAAATTTTCCAAGTTTTTCCATCTGTTTGGGGATTCCTTAAAGGGTAACATTCGGCATACCTATGCCTGAGTATGTGTCAAAAAATGGTAACTAGCAAAATAAAGAGATGAAGCAAAATAGTTTTGTACTTCTTAGCTTTTGCAAGTGTCGTCTTTTTCTGGTATTCCATTTTCTTTCTTTTGAAGATGGACTTCTGGCAGGTTAACTGTGGTCCCAGTGTTCTAACCCGTTGATTCATTTATAACTCTAGGGCTAAGCTTGTTGATATTGCTCTTGCCTCTGGAAAAATCTATGAAGGAGAAGGATTCAAGTACATAAGCGAATGCTTTGAAAAGGGAACTTTGCACCTGATTGGATTACTTAGTGATGGTGGTGTCCATTCACGACTTGATCAATTGCAGGTAATTTTCGTCACTCAACCTCCTAGCTAATTCATTTCCATCCTGTTATTTATTTTTCTCTTTCTGCAGTTGTTGCTGAAGGGAGCTAGTGAGCGTGGTGCTAAAAGAATTCGTGTTCATATTCTCACCGATGGTCGTGATGTATTGGATGGTTCAAGTGTAGGCTTTGTGGAGACTCTTGAGAGTGACCTTGCAAAATTACGTGAGAATGGTGTTGATGCCCGGATTGCATCTGGTGGAGGCCGCATGTATGTCACAATGGACCGTTATGAGGTGAGAAATAATTGTCAAAAGCCCCCAAATCATGTTGGATAGTTAAGATACGATGATTATATTATTTTGCATTAATACAAAATATACGGATTATTGTTTATGTCATGCTTCTTTTTAACTTTTACTTGACAAGGCAACAAATACCAAATGAATCATTCTAAGGAAGAGATTCTACCTTATTTGCATGGATTGAGAATTTAAATTTTGTGCTCTGATCTTTTGCAGAATGATTGGGACGTTGTGAAACGAGGATGGGATGCTCAGGTTCGTGGTGAAGCCCCTCACAAGTTTACAAATGCTGTTGAAGCTGTAAAGAAATTAAGGGAAAATGCCAATGACCAGTACTTACCTCCCTTTGTTATTGTTGATGAGAATGAGAAAGCTGTGGGTCCAATAGAAGATGGTGATGCTGTTGTTACTTTTAACTTCCGAGCAGATCGAATGGTTATGCTCGCAAAGGCACTCGAGCATCAAGATTTCGACAAATTTGATCGCGTAAAGATTCCTAAAATTCGTTATGCTGGAATGCTTCAATATGATGGTGAGTTGAAGCTTCCAGGCCACTACCTTGTTTCTCCCCCCGAGATTGACAGAACATCCGGCGAATATTTGGTGCACAATGGTGTACGTACTTTTGCGTGCAGGTGTGTTTATTAATTGATGTTCTTTGATTTTACTAATCAAACATGCAATTATAATTTTAACCTGGGCCATTAGCCCTACCTTAATCCAGGCCCCCTAGCGATGATCCCCAGGTGAAAGGAGGGCTCATGAAACTTGTCTCCCACAGTATTCATATACTATAATGGGAAAAGAGTTATATGCCTATTTTTATCTTGGAATCCTCGTTTTAGTGAAATGCGGTTTTTTAAATTGTCTGATAATTTTTTTTTTGCTTTTCTGTATGTTAATTGTCCCCTTCCTGTATCAACAGTGAGACAGTTAAATTTGGCCATGTCACATTCTTCTGGAATGGAAATCGCTCTGGCTATTTCAACCCTGAAATGGAAGAATATGCGGAAATCCCAAGTGATGTTGGCATTACATTCAATGTTCAACCAAAAATGAAGGCACTGGAGATTGGTGAAAAGGCTAGGGATGCAATTCTGAGCCGCAAATTTGACCAGGTGATCGTCAGTTGACTAATTACTAAATAGGCATTCATATCAATGAAAGATGTTGACAATCTGTTTTATTATCCGTGTAGGTGCGTGTGAACATTCCGAATGGTGACATGGTTGGTCATACTGGAGATATCCAGGCTACTGTCGTGGCATGCAAGGCCGCTGATGAAGCTGTCAAGGTAAGCTGGCTTGAGTTCATTCTTGTCACCATTTAAATGAATAATCAAAACATAAAGATGAAATAGAATCCGGAGTTTAGGGGAAAATGACTTAATTGGGTTATCAATGGTGTAGCCTTTCTTGAATTCACTAGTTTGATTGGAAGTCTTCAGTCTTCTGTTCACTTACGGCACTTGAGGGGCCAAACGACCAACCGTGGTAGGATGCTGATGAGAAACGAACCATCGGAAATCAATGTCATCTTTTGTACTTGACATGCATATACACCCAATGATGATCATTTGTTGGGCGTTTCTTACGTGATTATATTGTTGGGTTGCAGATGATCATTGAAGCCATAGAGCAAGTTGGTGGAATATATGTTGTGACAGCTGACCATGGCAATGCTGAGGACATGGTGAAGAGGAATAAGTCCGGGCAACCTCTTTATGACAAGAGTGGCAAGCTCCAAATCCTCACTTCCCACACTTGTCAGCCTGTAAGTTTCCGCGATATGCACATTTCTTCATTTACAGTTATAATTACTGACTCAATTCGTGATGTGTTCCAAATAGGTGCCTATTGCAATCGGAGGTCCAGGATTGGCAGCAGGCGTTAGATTCAGGAATGATGTTCCGGATGGCGGACTTGCGAATGTGGCTGCAACTGTCATGAACCTCCATGGTTATGTAGCTCCAAATGACTATGAGCCAACACTCATTGAAGTAGTGAACAATTAGGCATATGTTGCAGTCGCTGAATGGGCTAAGCGAGTTTAGAATAAGGATATATTTGGTTCCAAAAAGAGGTTGATTTTGGTAGACATATGTGGTTTTGAGTATATTTCCCCAATGTGTTGGGAAAATTTTTGGGCTTCATTGCGCCGATTTTAAGAAAATCGGATCGAATGTTGAAATGAATTGCACTATGAGGTCTTTTTATGATTGTTTGAAATTTTTAATGCCCAAAGCTTGGATTATTTTCATCAACTATTTGTCGTTGACCCTTCTCTATTTTTCGTTCGCATGTACGTCTACTATACTCTTTAACATAACATATTATTAAAATTTAAATTAAGAATTAGATTATGGCATACTTTAGTTGAAATGAGCGTAAATCTAGCATGATTAAGTTTTGTTTATTATTCATTAAAGGAAGATTTTCCAAAATGTGTAATTTGATCAAACATGGAAAAGATGAGTTAGTAATAGTTATTTGGTAATATGCATTAGTGTGAAGGAAGTGACAATAGTGAAGAGTATAGGGACTAAATCATTGTTTTTCCAAGAATATGTATGAATTAAGGGACACTTGATGTGTTAAGTCCCGTGAGTGAAATAAATAAAGGTAATAAGCAATAAGGGGTTGAAGTGGAACATTTTCATCATTTCACATGGAATTGCGGATGGAACATTACAATGGTAAGATATTAAATTGTTGGGATTAATTGTGACCATTGGATGAGAATAGAATAAAAAAAAAATTAAAGATTAAATGTGGGGTCCACTTTGAGTTGGAGTTTTAACTAAAGAAAAGAAATTTGGTGGAAAAGATGAGTGTAAACAAATAATTAGTGGATTCAAGTGTTGAGAAAAACTAGTGAAGCTTAGTTAATGGTAATTACCTTTAATGTATAAAGTGATAATGACTTAGTAACTTAAGTGAATGCTCAATAAAGAAGTAAAAGACAATCAGCTTAAGTGATTAATTGATTAAAATCATGCTTGAGGACCTCAAGTCTTAGTGAATAAGAAGGGAGTTTAATTTCTCATTAATAAGTGGTAAAAAAACTCAACACTAGTCTAATAATTGGTAAAGTAGGAAATCGTGGTGTTAAACACATAAGTGGAAGACCTTCCTTAAAGCTAGAGCTTATGTCTCGGAAATATCACATCACTGTTCAAGGTTCGAGGGCATAGTGAAATAATCTTGCCTTTAATTGCATTAGAAGAACTTGTAATGACATATACATAGGTTATTTTTGTGTTTTCATATTGTTTATAAATTTTTTTTTATGGTTTTCAATTCAAGTTTTGGTATTCAAATTGATTTAAACATGTTTTTGAAAAGAATTTGGGTTTAAATGAGTGTTGATATTGTTTTAAAATGATCTGAAACTTAAGCATGTTTTTATGTTTTTTTAAGATGATTTAATATGTCTTTGAATAATTTTTTAAGCCCTTGCATCCATGAATTAGAACCTTGCCTCTAGGTATCGGTACATGTAAGTCAGTAACTAAAATGTTACAGTATTAAATGGATGTATCAGTACATGGGGGAGAGGTACCAATAAATCTTCTCGTGCACTTATTAACATGTTTTTTTTTCATGAAAAGACTTTGTATAATGCACAAATATTCTCATTTTGTAATGACACTTTGAAAATGACCTAAATAGAAATGTAAGACCTCGAGAAGGTTTGTAAAATAACTCAAAGTATAAAAATGTGTTTTATTTTAAGAAAGATGTATGTTTTCCTACCTCCAAAAGTGTACATTTTTTTAGCTATCGAAGCACTCAAATGTTAGTTTTATATATTTAACATGTTTTTAACAGGTGTTTTAACCTTTATAATTGTTGGCAATTATTTAAAAAAGGATTTTATTAAGAATGATTTCGATAACAAAAATTTTGTTTAAGCCAAGAGTGTGTCAATGTGATATTTTTTATTCGTGATAGTGATCGGATTGGGTAAGGGGTATTACAGTATATTAATCTTTTCTCAACTAAGTTAGTACTTGGTTAATTTGTGACACCAGCTCATTAGGTTGTGTCGAATTCAGACCTGATTCTAAAAAATTTTACAAACTTGACCTTGAGCTCAGTCTGCCCAAATGACTCGATTCATTAATAAAAAAAAAAATTTATTTAAATTTAATTATAAAAACATTAATATTAATATTAAATATTTTTTT
>CM025145.1:16854476-16864638 GCA_013467495.1 Gossypium gossypioides | reverse complement strand
TTCGAGAAAACTTCAAATAAAGTTAGGATGATAAAATGAGATTCGAAAACTCGATTAACTCAAAAATTTCGATTCGATTCGATTCGATCGAATGCTCACCCCTACTTACAATATATATGCTTTAACTAAAGATTAATTAATATTAATTAGTCATATATCCACTAATTTTAGACATATATATACTTATTAATTACAATTATAGAAATTGAGTGGCTACCATCGTCATTTCCCACTATCTCATAGAAAAAAAATGGTTTAATAACCACTTAGGTCCTTTGGTCAATTGGGTCCTTAAGCATTTTCCAATTTAAAATTCTATAGTGATTGAACTTTTACAATTTAGTTTTTGTACTTAATTAATAAATTTCTCAATTTAATTACTTAACCAATCTTTAGTGTAACTTTCATACTAACTTCATAATTCTTCTGTTCAAGATTTCACTGACTCGATTTACGAAATTGAGTTCCGAAACCGTATTTTTCGACATCGACAAAAAGTCGAGTCATTATAAGTGGGTTATGAGCCACTTGAATTCCTAAAATAGCACCACGTTAGGCCCAATAAAAATTACTGCTAATTTCCTCCAAAGCATATGACTTAGTGCTAAGATGCCTCTATCCCTCTCTGCCCTAACTAAAGTAACTTCAATCTCCTTACCTCTCTTAGTGGAATCCATTAAAGCTTGCAGCGATTGCACCTCAACACATTTCTTCTCTAAGTTCTCTTTCATTTCTTCCTTGATGGCAGCAATGTCTATTTTATGATTATCTTTTAACTGTGCAACCTCGCTATCATGGGATCTATTTAAAAAAGTAACTTCAGCAGTGTGCCTCTTAGCTAACTCTTGCAAATAAGCTTCCAAGTCAATTTTTTCCTTCTTTGGTCCTTCGTTTTCTTCTCTTAATGCTGTTGTCTCTTCCTTTAGCTTTAAGTTAGACCCAAGAGGAATAGCTTTTTCATTCTAAACAAGCTCCTTTGAAGAGGATTCAACAGCTAATTTCTTGTTCTTTCTTTGTGATTTAATTCTGAAATTGAAACTTTTGATACCTTAAGGATCTACCCATTTGAGGGTTTGTGAAGCTGTGTTCATAGTTGATCTCCCACAAATCAATGTGACAAATTAGGCTCTTCCGACGCAGTTAATGAGCTTTTTTTGAGCAAAATAGAGTTTTTATTATAGTTTTTTTTTGTTATTTTCATATTTTTAGGTAATAAGTGAAAATGTCTCGTTTTTTTCTATTTTTTGACCCAAATTGGCCGATAGCGTCATTTGGAGGCCGAACGTGTGTTTGAGTGTTGTAGGGATGTGCTGGAGGTAAAAAAATGAGCGAAAACGACACCTAAGGCAAGGTTATTGCGATATCCAACCTTTGGGATCACAATACCTTTGACAGTGTAGAAGATCAAGGATTTCCTTCAATGGTATCGCGATATCCCCTTTGGGTATCGCAATATCCACCTCCCAAGGAAGACCCTAAGTTTCAATACTGTCTGAGATATCGCAATATCCTCTTCTGGGTATTATGATATCACCTTCATCAGGGGGACAAACTTGGACAAAAAGGATAGTCTACTGGTCTACCAATCACACAGGGCCCGTGTAGGGGCATTTTTGGCAATGAAAAGTCATCAGAATACATTTCAAAACAACAAAAAAAATTGCTGAGGAGGAGAGACACACACACATTGGCTTAGTTTTAGGTCTAGTTTTCTTTAGGTTTTCTTTAGTTTTTTTCTCTACACTTTTCTAGGGTTTTTTTCTCATCTTCTACCTTAGTTTAGAATTTATTTTTCTGCATTTACTTCTTTTTCTTGTTGTTCTTATTGTTAGTTAAGTTAGTTAATATTATAGCTAAGGTTTATTTACATTTCTAGTCCCTATACATTGCTCTCAAGACCCTTTAATCTTTAGTTTAATGTATTTCAATTTATTTTCCTTTCAATCTATTAAAACTTGTTCATTTTATGTATCTTGCTTTAAATTTATCTGTTAAATACTTTTGGTTTTATGATATTTAAGTTTTCTTACATAAAAATCTGAACTTTTATATTTTTCTCAAGCTTTACTTTCATGGATGCCTTATTTTCCATGTTTATGTTTATTTTCTTCACTTTGCGTATGTGTAGCTAAACCTTTAAGGAGGTTGGTTGATGGAGATGTGGGTAAACTAACATCTCTAGGACAAAGGACTAAATCGTAACAAATTGGACTACTTTGAATAGAATTAAGAACTTAGGTAGTGACGCCCCTAAGAGAACACTAAGATGAAGTGAGACAGGAAGGTAATCTTGTCGCGCACCCGTTTGTTAGTCCAGGATTAACCGGTGAGATCAGAAGACAAACCGAACCTAATTTGTCTAAGTTGGTAAAATGGAGATCAGAAGATAAAATAGATACTCTTGGTAATTTACACAATTTATGTCCCTAGTTCGAGATTTGGTGAACAATATCGAAGTCAACCAATCCCTATTAGTTATTTGTTGGATAGTCCCTCTAGTTTTACATTTTTTCACTTTAGCCCTTAGATTAGAATATTTAATTTTCTTGGAAACTCATCTTTTTATGAACCGTAGTACTATAAAATAGTATTAGTAGCCATTTAGACTCTATCGTGTATGCTAGTTATTACTCAATCGCCTATTCATTTGAGTTCGATCCTTGGAATACTTTGGTGTTCCATTTTTACACTATAAATATTACAACTGACTTGTACGCTTGCAGTAAAATCGAGATTTAAAAATAGTTTCATAAATTCAAAGTTTTAGTGCACATGCGCACAGTCAGTTAAGTTTTTAGTGCCGTTGCCAGAGAAGACGGTATAAGATTGAGTAATTTTTAGTGTACACTATTAGATAGAGATTCCTTGCTCAACGTCCAACACGTAGCATCATCAGAGATTCATTGCTCCAACATTTTTAAGAGCTTTATAGGAAGCAAATTCATGAGTGGAATCAACGAGGTAGCGAAAGAAAGGATGTACCTCGATCTACAAAAAAGTTGAGTGTCGAAAAAGAAACTGAGGGTGAGCCTACACGGTGGCAACGTAGACTAGGACGTGATATATGCTACAACACTCGGATGTTTAAGGCGATAAAGCCATTTTTGAGTGCATTCAGGGCAAGCCGGGGGACAGGAGCCATACAATGGTCTGCCAGATCGAGTAACTCATTTGAGGGTGAAGATAACGAATGGGAAGCAGAGTCTACAAGAGGAAACGAGGAAGTTGAGGCAGCAAACGATGAGGCGTCAGAGGGTCATGAAGCGATGCCTCGGGATGAGACTATGGAAGACGTCGTTACATTTGCATGTCCTATATCTTAGGGTGTAGGTTTAGGAGAGCAGAGCATGCGTTTTGGTGAACGAAAGTAAAAAAGAGCGCTCCCAAAGGAAGTAACGTACCGAGAGTCGACGAGACCGATTCAGGGAACAACATGTCCAATTCTTAGTTACATGCTTTCGCGTTTTAATTTTATTTAATTTTACACTGTATGTAAACGGTTAAACACATTTAATTTTGTTTTTAGACATTTTTATTTTTTGTTTGTTATTGTGTTTGGTTGTTTTCTTTGTTTATTTTTCTTATGTGTAGCGAGCTACCTTGAAAGACTACATGACATATAGAGCTTCAATGAGGAGGTAGACATCCGAGCTAGTCTAATGCTCCATTCTAGGGAAGTCCAGTAACCTCCTATCCTTTCTTTTGAACACATTGGGGACAATGTGTTGTTTGAGTGTGGGGGGTGCACATATGTTTTTATGTGTGTTTATTTTTGTTTTTATGTTTATTTGTGTGTTTATTTTTGTTTTTATGCATTTTCAAAAAAAAATAAAAAATTCCAAAAGTATTTTTCGTTTTTGTTTTAAATTTTTCAAAAATCCAAAAATATTTCTTGCTTTCATTTTTAATTTTTGTTATTGCATGGTGCTTGGACTGTAATTGAGTAATAAATTAGTAGTTGTACACATCAAATAAGTATATAGGATTGCCAAACTTGTAAATTTTGAATGGTACTAGATAATTTCTTGCTCTTAATTGTAGATTAATTAGTTCACTTAGTTAATAGGTATAATAGACTAGAGGTAATAATTGAAATGAAAATATATAAAATGTACCGTAGGATGAATAACTGATACGAATCCTTGTGGATAAATAATTTGAATTGCTAATTATTCATTTAAGTAGATGCATGCTTAGTAGATTATAGTTAGGTGACTAATCTGGGAAAGACCTTACGCAGTTTTTGTATAGCCTTGAGCCTAAAGGACTAATCTTAACAATTACATTATCTATAGTTCTCGAATTTGATCCTAATATTACCCTTCTTAATGAGCCTCCGTGTTTGAAACCTTGAGCCGAAATTGAGTTAGAAACTCAACCCTTCACAGTCCTTGAATTTTGTAATGCACTATTGAATGGACGTCAGGCCATGGACATCGAGGGTTAGGTAGGAAAATTACGGAGGTTTTCTCACAAAAGTGTACTCGAGTGATTAGTTAAAAGGTATTGAAGTAGCTCATAACTAATTCTTGTTAGAAATTGTGCTTAAAAGGAAAAGAAAAACTTGAAAGAAATAAAAGTGATGATCAAAAGCATTGTGAGAGAAAAGAACAAAAAAAGTATAAAGATGCTCAAAACAAGAAAAAAAAGGAGCATAAAATAGTCTCGTAACCATAGTGCACAAAAATGAGCTAATATCAATCATCCTTTTCCACATTGTTGGAGAAATAATGAAGGTGAAAAAAGGAGAAATAAGGCGGTGAGATGTAACGGTCCCATTTGGGGGGAATTGGGAACAATGTCGTGTGCTATACTATTCATAGTGCTTGAACCATTTTGAGATGAACTTTCTTTGAATCCGTACCAACCTTAACCTTAGAACGTTACAAGCGTAAAAGACCTTTGGGACCCAAATAAGTCACCAGCACATTAATTTGTACATATCTTGTATTTGTTGGATCGAACATGAACAATTCTTTTTAAATATGTTCATTTGCATTGCCTCTACCTCTGTTGACGCTTTAACTAATAATGTTTACATTAAGAGTATGTAAATTATCTAGATATAATTCTTAAATTGCATATGAAGTAATTCTTGTACAAATTTGATGTTGTACGACTATATAACTTAATTACCTGATTTAGTCCAAGGGTAGTCTTTTTGCATGTTTTGTGTGTTTGCTTGAGGATAAGCAAAGACTTGAGTGTGAGGGAGTTGATCTACCACAAATCGATGTGGAAAATTAGGCTTTTTCGACACACTTAAGGAGCTTTTTCTCAAGAAAAATAGAGTTTTTAGCATAGTTTTTCGTTATTTTCGTTATTTTCATATTTTCAGGTAATATGTGAAAATGTCTCGTTTTTATCTATTTTTTGACCCAAATTGGCTGGTAGTGCCATTCTGAGGCCTGATTTGTGTTTGAGTGCTATAGAGATGTGTCGAAGGTCGAAAACAAGCGAGAACGACACCTAGTGCAAGGGTATCGTGATATCCAACCCTTGAAATCGCGATACCTCCAATAGTGTAGAAGATCAAGGATTCCCTTCTGTGGTATCGTGATATCCCCTTTGGGTATCACGTTATCCGAATCCCAAGAAAGATTCTAAGTTTCAAGACTCTAAGTTTCAATATTGTCAGAGATATTACAATATCCTCTTCTGGGTATTGTGATATCACCTTCGTTAGGGAGGACAAACTTGGACAAAAAGGGCAGTCTTTGTTTACCCGGTCCACCAGTCACACAAGGCTTGTGTAAGGGGCATTTTTGGTAGAAAAAAAGTCATCAGAATACACTTCAAAACAACCAAAAATTGCTGAGGAGGTGAGAGACACACGTTGGCTTATTTTTAGGTTTAGTTTTCTCTAGGTTTTCTTTAGTTTTTTTCTTTACACTTTTCTAGGGTTTTTATTTTTCTCTTCTTCTACCTTAGATTAGAGTTTAATTTTTTTTTTACATTTACTTATTGTTCTTGTTGTTCTTAGTGTTAGTTAAATTAGTTCTAAGGTTTATTTACATTTCCAATCTCTATACCTTACTTTCAAGACTCTTTAAGCTTTAGTTTAATGCATTTCAGTTTATTTTACTTTCAATTTATTAAACCTTGTTCCTTTTATGTTTCTTACCTTAAATTTATCTGTAAATGCTTTTGATTACATGCTATTTAAGTTTCCTTGCATAAATCTCTTAACTTTTATATTTTTCTCAAGCTTTACTTTCATGGTTTCCTTGTTTTCCATGTTTATGTTTATTTTCTTACTTTGAGCATGTGTAGCTAAACCTTTAAGGAGGTTGGTTGATGGAGTGTGGGTAAACTAACATCCCTTGTACAAAGGACTAAATCGTAACAAATTGGACTAATTTGAATTGAACTAAGAACTTAGGTAATGACGCCTCTAAGGGAAAATTAAGATAAAGTGATACCGCAAAGTAATCTTATCGTGCACCCATTCGTTAGTCCTGAATTAATAGGCAAGATCAAAAGATAAACCAGACCTAATTTACATGGTAAGTCGGTAAAATTGACAGGCAAGTCAGTAAAATTGAGATCAAAAGATAAAATGGAGCTACTTCGTAATTTACATGATTTATGTCCCTAGTCTGGGATTTGGTGAACCACATCGAAGTCAACCAACCACCATTAGTTATTTGCTAGATAGTCCCTCCATCTTTACATTTTTTGCACTTTAGTCTTAGAGTAGAATATTTAATTTTCTTGGAAACTCATCCTTTTATGAATCGCCTTACTATAAAATCGCATAAGTAGCCACTTAGACTCTATCTTGTATGCTAGTTACTCAATCGCCTCTTCCTTTGGGTTTGATCCTTAGAATACTCCAGTCTTCCATTGTAACACTATAAATATTACAACTGACCTATATGTATGCAGTAAAATCGGGCTTTAAAAATAGTTTAATTCATTGTTTTAGTGAGCATGTGTGCAATCGGTCAATAGTCCAAGCTATTTCTACTTTTCCACAAATTCATAGGAGGCGTAATGGGCAAACCTTGAATATTGTCAGCAGAGAACCATCTAGACATCTTTCTAGTGGCTTCATTAGGATGAAAGAACTTCTTTGATCCCTCACACTCTTGCGATAGAAATTATCAAACATAAGGATTAACAGGGCTCCTCATTTATGCACATGGATTTTTTTCAAAAGAGGTCTTGCTGGAAGAAGGAACGCTACAAGAAAGACTACCAAATGTGGGCAGTGAACCAATAAAGGTAGAAATTGATGAGGCACCAAGAGAAGGAGAATGACCTAGGATTAGATGACTAGGTGAATAAGACACGTGCAATATTGTGTATGCAATGGGTAATGAACCTAAACCATATAAATTTATTTGTTAAAATTCATCTTTGAAAGTTAGTAAATGCAATAAACTACCAAATTATTCAATGTTATTACCTAACAAGCCCACAGTTATAGATCCACTAGATAAACTACAAGAACTAGATAGAAGTGGAGTTTAGGGAGAAAATTGGTTGGAGTTGTTGGAAGAAATAATAGAAGATACTATATTACTCATAGTTGAGCTCATATAACCACTCTTTCTATGTGCCACACTCCTATTGGCAACAGACTTATGCTTTTTCTTCTATTGTTTGTCTTTGGAGGGAAATAAAAGGCCTTTGATTTATTAAATCACCCCTCAAAGCATTTATGCTCTGGCTAATTATTTCACTTACTGTCGAGCTAGAAGATGCCAAAATGGTTGAAGTATTGGGAGAGTTTGCAATGGGAAAGAGGAGGACAGTGGCGCAGAGGTAGTTAATACATTCGTAACAGAAGTTGAAGCAGGAACTAAAGTTAGGAATGAAGTTGAAGTAGATATAGCTGGCATGGTAGTGGTGGAAACATCATTTACGATGACAACTTCAAAGTTAGCAGTACTACTCTTGTTACCTGCTATATGCGAACCTTCACTTTCCCTCAAGTATTTTGCACAACAAGTAGTTAATTGTATCAAAGTATTAGCAAATATATAGATAATACAAAGCAACACACACCAGAACTACTGCTAAAAGACTAGTTAAAGGTTTCAAGGAGAACTTCATGAAAAATATCACATCCTGACCATATATTCAAGGGAGAAATCTTGGCCCGGGATTCCTTACTCTTGTTATTCATCCTTAATATTGGGAGTGCTTCACTTTTGCTATAAAAGTTTTATTGGCTAGAAAGCACAAAAACCTACAAAAATAAGCGTAACAAGTTTGAAAGTTTGAAACGATACCTCTAACAATAGAATTTGTTTCAGATCTTGCATGAGACTCACTATCTTTGGAATTTCCACCAGAGGAACCTTCACTAACTGAAGGAAGAGAGCAAGTATCTTTCTTTCTTTTCTACGGACCTCTATATTGGGCCCCTCACTTTCTCTTGAAACCTTGATACTTCTAAATTGGGCCTCTAACTGAAGGAAGAGAGCAACATTGATGACCTTAACAAACTTCGCACTAGTATTGTTGTTACTTTTTCCTTTACTACTTCGATAATCTCATTTTTTCTCAGGTTAAAGAGCATAAGAAGATAATTAGTTTTTAGGTTCCTCTTACAAGCCTAAAAGAATTTCCTCGGTCTAGTTGCTCTCTTTATATGGCCAGCCTCATTACATGGCTTTACCTCCAGTGAGTTGAGTTTAATCAAAGGTATTGAAGTCCATATCATCCCAACCATTGGGATTGTTCTCCCCAAAACAAAATCACCAAACATTCTGCAAGTTGCGTACTCGTCCATATCTTATTGGCGAACTTGTTTGCAACCTCCTCAATTGCTCCCCCTTTGCTTCTCTCAACGAAAGAGGATCCCAAGTACTTCATTAGTTGCAAGGTCTCATTTAGGCCAAAGGAAAAGGAATTTCACCACCACAAATTTGTTCATTTTTATATACTTATCCTTCATCAAATGCATGTTACTTGTGGTGTTATTAATAACAATCTTCCCACCTCTTCGAGTAGAGAACATCACGAACCCGCCTCAAATACGCACAAAGGCAAAAGAAACCAACTATTACCCCCATGATTTTTTATATCACTTAATCGATTTTGTCCTTTCAAAACTTGAAATTTGTACCTAAAATTAGCAAAACAGGTAATTCCCCTACATTCTAACAGTTTTCACATTTTCTCCACTGTTGTAGAACATTCAAATCCCTCACTCTTAGTAAGAACATATAATAGTCTCTTGGGGGCCATATTTTATGAAAATCAAAACAAAAATAAGATAAAGTATAGAAGGGACTCAAGAAATTAGAACCTACCAATCAAAATTACACCAGAGCACTAACAAAAAAAATCAACACCAACAACAATCACTATAGCAAAATACTAGTAATTTTAGGAAAGATGAGAAAGATGGAGAAGAAATGATGATTAACAATTGAGACACTTTACACCTATTTATAAGTTAAAAAAAAAACCGTTAAGTTGCTTCGAAACTTACTAAGTAAGTTACCATGGGCATATCATCTATTCATTTAAATCCATTTACCAAATCACAATTTGACACATAAATAAAAATAGTAATGACAATGACGATTTCATTGGGAACTAATAAGCATTTTGTAAACATATAACACGCTTTTATAGCCTCATCATTAAAAAAAATCACATACATATATGAATATTCTCAACCTGTCATAAATAAAATTTCGACTATTCAACTCAAATATATATAAAAAAAATCTATTGTAGAAATAATATATACAAGTATAAAATAAAACAATGCAAACCTTAAATCAACTATTCAGCACTTTATCATCTACAGATGTGACGTGAACTTCCCCAAATAACTTGTGAAGGTAACTATGTAACATTCCCTCGCTTGGTATAACGCATAAAGCATCTTAAAATATTAACACAAATCTGATAAATACAATTAAATGCACCAAAATCTATATAATCTCTTTACTAATGTGGAAGATATATAAATATAAAGTAGCATTAGCACAATTATGATATCGAAAATTAATACATGTTTACTCTAAATATTATTATATGCATGTTAATGCGTGTTTACAGTTGAATCGTATAGAGTTAATCAAATAATACAAGTGGTGGTTTATAGGTTAAAAAAAATATTTATTCTAAAACTACAACTTAGTTGAATCTAATAAATTTAAAAGTATTATGGTGTTGGTCATTATTGATCCGCTAC
>CM025145.1:16840591-16853995 GCA_013467495.1 Gossypium gossypioides | reverse complement strand
AGAAAAAAGTAGGAAGAATATACATCCCTTTTCTTGAATGAATGTTAGAAAATAAAGAACCTAAGATTCCGCAATTGAAACGGGTGAAGAATGATTTGAATTTGGGATAAGTGCAGCATTAGCAGAAGTCAAATAATCATCTCTGACTCCACTCCATTTCTCGAACTTCTTCAAGAAGATGAAGTAATTTCCTTCGTCGAAATCCCATTTAAAGCTCCACAGCTCCAAAAACAACTCGAACATCTCAGGTGTACAATCCACGATGATGGGTTGCCCAAGATCCCTTTCTTTTTCTGGTCCTATCATCAGTTGCTGGAACCATGGAAGCGAAACATACATCAACGGCAGATCGTACCTCTTTCTCTTTTGCCCCACCATCGCCGTCACGTAGATTTTTGGAGCTTTATCCTCGTCTTCATCGGAGAGATGATGTTCCACCAGGCGTTGATAACGGAAGTAGTAGTCCTTAAGCCTGTTGCTTCGACGTAACTTCTTTAGGAAGGAGCGGACTTTCGATCCAAATTTCATAGCGGAAGCGTAAGGCTGATTCGATGATGAACACCAAATTGTTAATTTCTTGAAATATATTCTTGATGGCAAAAAATGCAAATCGATGGAAGTTAGGTTCGCACACGAGGATATATATACACGCACACGAGGATGAATATAAATCTTGATTAAATTTGGATGCATACAATCAAAATGTCATTTTGATTCAAAATATGTAGGACTACAATTATATTATTAAATATGCCTTTCACTTCAGAACTTTACAACTTCTTCCGAGTTGATATTTATATTTTATTTGTTTCAATTTAGTACTTGAATTTTTTTTTTCTGTCAATCATTTTAATTTTTTTTTGTAACTGTGTCAATTTTTGTTGATGTTGAGGATCGACGTGATTAGGTAACAAACAAGTAAAAAATAGCGGAAGAAATTGAACACACAAATTTAACGTGAAAAAACCCTCCAAAAAAGATAAAAACCCATGGACAAAGATAATTTTACTATAATGATAAAAGAATGAAGAGTACAAAAGATGGAGATAAAAAATTAAACCCTGAAACTCGAAAACAAAGAACCCTCAAAACTTAAATACAAAATTCTCCAAAAGTATTATGAGTTCTAATATTTAATGGATATATTTTATAAGGCTGTAAAAGAGCCTATTTATAGGCTAAATTCGTAACTCAAATAATAATAAAATAATCTAGACTAATTAGAATTAGTCTGAAACAAATAAATAGAGTTTAACTAGGAGATTATCTTTCAAATTTGACTGAAATATGAGTCATACCCAACAAATCTCCACCTGACTTGTCTTTCCACAATGCCATCTTTGCCAAAGCTCGCCATGGGTCTATCTTGAACTATGCAGGGAATTCATAGAGTCGAATTTGTGCTTAGAAGCTGGAAGACTTCTAGCCTTCGACTTGTGCACTGTCAAATCAAAACTAACCTGGGTCTGACTTTCACGAACACAGTGCCCTAACTTTCAAAATATGCATCCAAAAGAGAACTTCTTTTCAACAAAGCAGTCATACTTTTTTCCCTCCTATTACCAAGTTACCTCCGCTCCAAACGAGTTGACTTCGACTCCGTAACGAACGAAGGATGTTCAGTTTTACCGGTCACTGTAGAACCTTCAAGAATATAAAGATTGTTGGTCCTTTTACCTTTTAACAAAACGAGTGCCCCACAAGACACCTTAATGCCGCTAGACTCGATGTTGAATTTGTAACCTTTTGAGTCTAAAATACTCAAAGAGATGAGATTCTTTTGTAACTAAGGTACATATCTGACATCTGATAGAGTCCTAATCGCCCCATCGTGCATCCTAATTTTAAAAGTACCAATACCGATTACCTTACTGGATGAACCGTTTTCCATGTGCACAATTCCACATTCAACCGAACTATATGCGGAGAACTATTCTTTGTTGGGACATGTGGAAAGAACATCCCAAATCAAGGATCCACTCGGACGTAAGCTTGAAGCTATCGCTCATTGATATTAACAGGAAATCATCACCGCTTTTGTCAGCCAAATTAGCACTAGCTACATATTCCTTGTTACTCTCAACAACCCTTTTATTTCATAATTTATAACAATATGCTTTGACGTGACCTAACTTCTTACAATAGCGACACCTTTTGTCTTATTTCTTTGATGCTACCAAAATAGAAGCTTGCCTATCTGCCTTGTTATCCAAACCAAACTCATTGTTTAGTTTGTCTTTACTCAACAAATGACCCTTCACATCCTTAACAAGAGTTTGTCTCTGCCATAAATCTAGGTTTCATTCAAAGGAGTAATAAATTGACTAATGTGATCTCTAAGAAGCTCACCTTCGTTCCTGCGAAACGTAAATAGATGTTGTTTCAACACTAAACGGTTAGTCAGAGACTTAGTCGCATAAAGAGTTTCTAACATTTTTCACAAGGCGAATGAGGTTTTCTCCATCAATACCTCCTGTAATACCCTATTCGCGAGGCAAAACTAGATTGCAGACATGACCTTTTCATCAAGCTCTTCCTATTCTGTCTGATCTAGATTCTTAGGCTTTTTCCCGTTAACGATCTTTTTCAGGCCGATCTGAACTAGAATTGCAATCATCTGAACTTGCCCTATATTGAAATTTGTAACACCATTGAACTTCTCAATGTCAAACCTTATTGTTTCCATCTCTGAACGAGCTTATCTACGAAAATTAAATTAGCTCTGATACTACTTTTTAGGGATCGACACAATTAAGCAATGAACAAGTAAAAAATAGCGGAAGAAATTGAGAAATCGAACACATAAATTTAACGTGGGAAAATCCCTCCAAGGAGGATAAAAAACCACTGGCAAAGATAATTTTACTATAATCGCAATAGAACGAAAAATATATAAGGTGGAGATAAAAAACTAAACCTCGAAAAAGAACCCTCAAAACGTAAATACAAAATTCTCCAAAAGTGTTATGAGTTATAATCTTTAATAGGTGTATTTTCTAAGGTTTTAAAAGAGCCTATTTATATACTAAATTCGTAGATCAAATAATAATAAAATAATCTAAACTAACTAGAGTTCGACTGAAACAAATAAACAGAGTTTAACTAGGAGATTATCTCTCGAATTTAACTGAATTATGAGGCATACTAAACAGTTGATGTGACAAAAAATATGTGAAAAATTGGAACCTTTTTACATATTTCACTAATTTAAGTTTTTGTTTTTGTTTTCTCAGTAAATTGAGAAAAGAAATTAAATGAAAAGAAATTGGGAACGATGAATTCATTTACCCTAATAAAAGCTATTCATTGAATCAAATTAAAGGTTTGTTTGAAAATTTTGAAAGTCATAATCAGAGATAGAAAACCATATTCTGATAACAACCATTCTCATTCCAAAGTTCTTTATACCATTCTGGCATTGTAATAATCTATTTTGTACTTAATTCTTCAAAAAAAAATCTTAGTCTAAAGCCTTCTTTTTCTTATGATTTTCGGTCTGTATCTTTTTGGTTTTAGATTCTTCAGATAAAATCTAACTCTAAAGTAATATTCATATTATTTGGTGTTGGAAACCCTTTTTTTTAATGGTACCGCTGCCAGATGTGCGAATGTTTAGACTGAAAATACAACAATAAAAAGATGAATAATAAAGTAGCAATGCCGATAAATATACGGGTCAAATTGTAATATAGTAAAGCGTTACAACGAAACACTCCAGGAAGTATTCCAAGGATCGTGCCCAAGAGAGGTTGAATTAAACTAAAACTAAATTTTCAACACTAACAGGGCTAAATAGTCATAACCTAAAACTATAGTACGAAAAACCAAATTAAAGTTATTTAACCGAAATAACATAAATTAATAAAATTAACTAAGACAAATTAACTATCGAAATTAATCCAATTAAGTAGGCAGAAGATTAACTCACTTCAGTGTTCCTAATTAACTTCAGAATTCAGGTTTTATCGAGTTAGCAATTAATTAACTAGTTATTACCTTTCAACCTCTAACTAATTAACTAATCGACCTATACACATTTATCTTTCGACCTCACTTTGTTGACTAGGATAAATTACGATTTACTTGGTAAACTTATCTTTCAACCTCGTTTAGCCTAAATTACTTCTTAGGGTTGTCAATCCTAGGATTTAATCCTAAGGAAATTCGCTACTCATGGATCTAGATGCAATTATCACTAATTTCATATTCAACATGCAAAGCGAAAAATTAAATAGAAAAAAAAAGGAGTAAATAAATTGATCCATTTCGATATCGATTTGTGCACAAAAGCCATATTTCCTTTAACAGTTGTGAAGACAATCCCAGTTGCAATTGAAAACAAAAAAGAAATAAATAAAAATTACTTAATTAAAGGCTTAGATCAAAATCAAATCCAAGTTAAAAAAAAAAGAACAAAATTCTAGTTTATAACATAAAAATGACTAAATTGAAATAAAATAAAAATTGAAATAAAACCCTAAAACTAGACTAAATGGCTCACTTGGCCAAGCCCCATAAAGTGAGGCTAAACACACCTATTTATAGCCAAAGTTATATGACCTAATTAGGTTAATTACATCCTTAAAACTGATAAATGTTTATTGTGTGGACAAAAACACCCTTGGCTTAATTAATCCAGTTCATCACTCGGTGTTGCGACACCACAGGACCAGTGTCGCAACTGTAACACCCCTAACCTGTCTCCGTTGCAGGATTAAGGTTACGGAGCATTACCATACTATCGAAAATATTTAATCATCATATCATTCAACATGTTATTAATATCATACCATTCATACACATGCATTTTTTCCATAAATCGAGCCCTCGAGGCCCTAAAAAATAACTTAAAAGAAAATCAGGACAAATTGAAAACAATTTGAAAAGTTCAGGAAAAAGATACAAAATTTGCAAAACAAGGGTCACACGGCTGTGTGGCCAGGCCATGTGCCTCACACAGTTGAGACACACGCTTGTGTCTTAGGCCGTGTAACCTTCAAACTATGGATACACGGTCGTGTCCCAAATAGTGTCCTCACCAGTGTAACTCTCTAAGGAAGGTCACACGACCGTGTCACACGCTCGTGTCCCAGGCCGTGTAACTCTCTGAGTAGCCCCAGACGCCCATGTGCCAGGTCGTATAACTCACTAACTTGAACCTTCAGAAATGCTCAGATGACACACAGTCGTGTCACCAGGTCGTGTTCCTTACACGACTGAGTCATACGCCCGTGTCTCAGGCTGTGTGAACCCAAAATTTACCTAAAATCAAACCATTTCAATCCATTTTATGCATAAAATTTCAACCCAATTTAAGCACACTTTAAAAGAACCTAAACATCACCCAATCAACATCAAAATGCCAATTCAAGATCCTAATTTAACTAACCAATAGGTCATTTAAAGGCACCACATTTCATCAAAACATTTCTAATCAAAGCATAGCAATTTAGCTACATTTCAAACACAAACTTAGTTCTTCTAACTACCATCACATAATAATCAACTTAACCATTCACATTTTCACTTCAAACATACCATATAAGGACTTATATTTCAAGTGCTTAAAATAACTTAAAGACTTTAACCTATCAAAGCACTTAAAACCCATCCAAAAAAACTTAAGCTCAAAAGCATATTTGAACCAAATGATCATTACACATTCATAAACTATTACTACACAAAGTCCTATACATGCCGTATAATCAATATATTCAAAATCTACCAAATTAGTCCTAGAGATAGTGTGATTCTTTAAGCTTGATCCGATCTACCAACAACAAAATAAAATCTACAAAACAAAAGACAAAAAGAGGTAAGCTTACTTAAAGCTTTGTAAGTTCATAAAATAACGATAAAACTTGCTACATTTTAATTTAACAACACAAACGAATATCAAATAGGAATTTCCAGTCATTCACAATCCACCACATATAAGAGCTACACATTTCATTACATTAAACTGATCAAATTACTTCATTTTCCATTTTCAGAATTTACAGAATAACGTTCAATCGAGCTAGATCCAGAACATTAGCTGTTTTACATGCTGCTCTCACAAGCTGACGAGGGTCTGCAACGTATGTAGGTCCAATTAAGGCTTCAATTGAAAAACTATGAAAACCCTAGGTTTTCTTAGCTATGTCGTGAGTAAGATGGCGAGTTTTCCAAAAAATATCATCTTTCTTTAAGTTAAATTAATATATATCTATGGTATTTTTGTAATTTTGATAACTTTCTTAATTAACTTTAATTAACCTATATTTAAGCCTAATTAAGCCATCCACTTATGCAAATCATTATTCAATTCCACTAACTAAATTCCCATGGGTTATATTACCCTTTTAGCCTCTTTAATTTAACTACTCAACTTTTACATTTTTGCAATTCAGTCCTTTTTACTTATTAAACTATCTAAACGACAAAATTTTCCAACCATAATTTAATATGACCCTAAAAACCTCGTAAATATATTAATTAAATAATATTTACGAGTTTTTACATCAAAATTATGGTTTCAAAACCATTGTTTTCGATACCACAGAAAAATAAGATGTTACAGCAACATTACTTTTCGAGGCTGAATTCCTTCGCTTCGAAGTCTGGTGTTGCGACACCACATGCCAGTGTCGAGCTGTTTCCATTGTGATTTGTGTTATCAACTCGAAAATTGTGTCCTGCACACTCGATTAGCTTGTCAGTTCATCCCTAGGCCTGTATTGGCCCATTAAGTCATCATATGGCTAAAGTTGCGTAAAAACTGTTTATTTTGCAGCAATTAAACTTCAACTTAATAAAAATAAAAAATATAATAAAACACGTGAAAGAGTTAGAAAACAAACTCGTTAAGTGCCACAAAGACTCTAAGTTGCCACAACAAATTGTGACAGATCAAACTCCCCCACACTTAAGTCATTGCTTGTCCTTAAGCAACAAAACAAAAACACACAAAATATAAAGATAAAATAACTAAATGGTGCTTGAGCATGCTTCATACACGAGGTTGATTCGGAACAATATAAACAAGAAAATGTGATTAAACATATAATTCTAGCATGATATATAATTGAATTCCAATTTTCAATATCAAACATAGTAGTTCACTAGGTTACAAAGTAAACAAATTTAAGAATGCTAAGCATATTATTCCATCTAAACAAGGACACAAATATACATTTATGTTCGAAGAATACAAGTGGTCAGAAATGTCTATTTATAATTTAATTTTCATCCATGAATTGTATCACTTAGGTCACATAGGACTTTTCAGCTTGTAACATTCTGCGACTTAGGTTGGTTCGGAATTGAAGAATTGACTCTACAAAATGATTTAAGCACAAAAATAGTTTGGCACATTATATTAACCCCGATACTACCCCAATTATATCCCTTAGCTCACCACCTTATATCTACTTCTCTCGCCTTTCTTTTCCTAAGGTACAATATAATATTCACAAGTATAATCATCTTAGCGAGTCTTTTGTGTAAAAATGAGTATTTTCTTTCTTTTTTCTTTTCTACTCAATTTGCTTTTGTTCTCTCGAGATTTTCCTACTTGACTTTGGCCTTTACAAAGCTTTTCTTTACTTGATTTTTTTCTTAACTAAAGTACAACTTTGCAAGAATCTTATACTCACTATACTATATTATTCCTTAGTTTTCACTCTTGATTTTTTTTTATTTTGGAACCTTCGTGATGTATTTACCTAACCCTCAATATTAATGGCCTGACATCTAAGTTTGTGTTGGGACCAAAAAGAAAAAGGATCAAGAAATTATGCATTAGGCTCATGGTTTCAATTGAGGTTCATCAAGAAAATGAAATTAAGCTTAAAATTAGGTACTAGGGAATTTATACATAGGGTCAGCTTTTTGGCTCTAGTAGTGATCAAACAATGCCTTAGGTCATCCCTAAATGTCTTAATTCATGGAATCAATTAACTAATTTTTAACATTCTAACAACTTATAGTTCAAACAAACATATATGCTTTTTATGTACTTATTTTTTTTTCATTTGGTATACTTAACACACTTTTGCCTATTTACAGTGTAATAAAGTGAACTAATTAGTTTAACACTGCATAACCTAAAATCAAATACTTTGAGCTAAATTTTTAGTTTAAACACAAAATCCTATTTACATGCTCTTAACCAATCACTTGTATTTCTACAAGCTCTAGCACAAATAAGCACACACAATTTAAATTTAACTACGAAAGCAATTAAAAATTTAAAAAATTTATGTAACCCCTACACTTTATTTGGCACATTGTCCCTAATGTGCACCCAAAAGATAAGAGAAGAGACTACCTAGTTTAAGCATTAAAAGTCCTTGGAAATAGTATGGTTGTCCTCTTCGTGCCGATTCAGCTCCATATTGTAGTGCCACCTAATTTGTGGGCTTTCTACACATAATAAACACACATGTTTTTTTCAAATATAAGCTAAATAAAGCAAAATAAAAATAAAATCATCCAAATTCAAATTATACTCCCAAAATAAGAAAAATAAATAAAAGTTCAAAACTTCTAATCAGATTCGGATGCCAGCTGATCCTCCACAATGATTAGGTCCTTCCCACAACTCGTAACTATCTCGGTAGCCCTCATGCTTGTAGATTAGGTCGGCTTGCTTTGGCTCAGGTTGCGAAATTTAACTTCTCCAACTGATGGTTGTTCCAGTAGGAACGTATCGTTGAAGTTGTAGTCGTGGGTCGACTCTTGTCCTTCTTCCTCTGCATCCTCGTCTTCTTCCTCCTCCCCCCTTCTTCATACTCGGCTTGCCCATATAATTGTATAGGTGGGTATTTTTTCGATGGTGGATTGGGTGCTGCCATTCCATACATTCATTCGTAATCGATGCTCACCGTTGACATCTATTGCATCCTCCTAATTACCCACTCCATGTCAGGCAAGCCACTTAGCGCTTGGCTTGATTGGCTCTTCTCCTTACTCTTCCACTTCAAAGATTGCGGGACATCCATCTTATTCTTTTGATGTTGGTTCCATTTGGTGATTTGTTTCCATTGAAGCTCGACGTACTGAGTGTAGATTTAATTACTGATAAGGCTCTTCATCAGTTTCACGAACTGCTCCATTGAGGACATCGAAACCTTCACCTTCTTGCACAGGGTAGTCATGAGGTGCAGGAAAAATATCTCGACCTTCTTGCAGCTGATACAAGTGAGCATGGATTGATAAATCCACTTGCCCACGTGATCGCCGCCAAACGTGGGAACGTTTGACTGAAAATATTACACCAATTATATATGAAATTAAAGTAGCGGTGTCTGTAAGTATACAGGTCAAATTGTAATATAGTATTGTGTTACAATGAAACACAGGGAAGTATTCCGAGAATCGTATCGAAGGGATGATGAATTAAATCTATTGAAAACCTATTCACAATAATAAGTCTAAATAGTAGTAATTAAATTATATATTACGATAAATCATAAAAGAGACGAATATTAGAAATTAAATAACTAAAATCAATAAATAATAAAATAAACAACGAATAAATCGATTAAACCAATCAGGAAGATTAACTCATTTCAAGGGTTTTAATTAACTTCGGATTTGGGTTTTAGGGTGGATTAGCTATTAATTAACCAATTATTACCTCTCGGCCTCTAACTGATTAATTAATTGGTTGATACTCGCTTATCTCTCGACCTCACTTTTTCAACCAAGATAAATTACGATTTACTCAGTAAACTTATCTCCTGACCTCATTTACCCTTGTTTACTTCCTAGGGTTGTCAAACCTAGTGTTTAAGAACGTGTCATCTATACCAACTAATCTTATTAACAAACCGTTAATCCTTCGTTAATCACGTCCTCGTCCACTCGTTAATCTCCCCTAATGGATTTAGCTACTCACGGCATTCAGAATCTCAATATCAATTGAAATAAACATATAAATAACATGATTAAACTGAAAGAGAAAAGAGATTTAGAATAATCCTGATTTGTCTCGGTTAAGAGTAGAATAACGAATCTATCGTTTGGAAAAACAAATCTCGTCACTTGCAAAGGAGAATAAATTGAAATACTTTAATATTATAAAAAAATCTTAGATTGAAATCAATTCCAAGGGAGAAAAGCAAAGCGTTTTAGAAAAGCAAATCAAAACTTAATCTAAATCCTACGATTAAACTACGAGGATTTTGGGATGCGTCTAATACAACTTAGTTACATCAAACCGCTAAGGTTTTATTTCTAGGAGTGTTGGCAGCCTGAATTAGGTCTTCGACACGTCCTAAGTCTTCGTATAGAGTTGATTGTGCAAAAAAAAAAAGCCTTAACATGCTTGGGCTCCATGTCGATCCTATGTCGCGCCATACACAAGCTATGACATGACACAACATCAATTTTATGCACTCTTGGGTACATGTCATGCTTTANGAGAAGCTTGTGCATCACTTGTCACAAGTTCCTAGATCTATTGGGCCTGTAATTCATCATCCTACACACTCAAATCAACATATTAGAACTACTTAAAGTCCGTATTGGCCTAATAGGTCACTAACACTCACAAAATGTGTAAAAACACTTATTTTATTAACTTTTACTACTAAACTACTAAACATAAAAAATGCAATAATAAATACTAAAATAGCTAGAAAACAAGATCCTTAAGTGTGGAAATATACCAAATTAACTGCTACATTTGACGTCATGTCAAATACCCCCATACTAAAGTCTTCGCTCGCTCTCAAGCAAACTAACAAAAACAAAACAAAACAAGCTAGAAAAGAAAACAACTGAAAATTGGAAATAAACATGCAAGAAAAGAAAATGTACTTAAGCTGGCTTAATACAGGAAGTTGGACAAAAATATATTAACAAGATCAGGTAAATAAACATATAACTCTAGCATGATACACAATTGACTCACCACTTCTAAAATTAGACGGGTTAGTTCATTAAATTACAAAGCAAACAAATAAAAGAATATTAAGTATATGTGACTGCCTATAAATGCACTATCGTTTACAGAATAAATATAACACCAAAAATATAAGAATTAAGAACGGCGGTTTCCGCAAGTGCACGGGTCAAATTGTAATATAGTTTGTACAACGAAATACTTGGAAATATTCCGAGGATTGTACCCAAGCGAAGATGGAATAAATAATAAAAACTTTTTTACAATAATAAGTCTAAGTAGTAATAGTTAATTCCTATATTACGATAAATCATAAAATGAGTTTAAAAGATAAAGATAAATAAATAATGAAAATAAACAAATAAATAAAATAAATTAATAAACCAATCAGGAAGATTAGCTCGCTTCAGGGTTTGTAACTAACTTTGAATTAGGGTTTGGAGATGGATTAGTAATCGATTAATTAATTATTACATTCTGGCCTCTAATTAACTAATTGATTGGTTGATACTCGCTTATCTCCCGACCTCACTTTCTCAACTAGGATAAATTATGATTTACTCAGTTCTACTTATCTCCTGACCTTGTTTAGCCTATGATAACTTATTAGGGTTGTCAAGCCTAACAGTTTAAGATCACATAATTGATACTAACTAATCCTTCTTGAGAAACCCCAAATCCTCTATTAATCACATCCCTATCCACTTGTTAATATCCCCTAAGGGATTTATCCACTCATGTTATTCATGATCTCTCTCTCAAGTGAATAAACCATCTAAAGACACGATTGATTTAGAGAAGAAAAGAGAATAGAATAATTGTGAATTGAATATCGAATGAGGAATGGAGTAACAAATCTCTTGATTAGAATAAAGAATTAAAATGAGTGTAAAGAAAAATAGAAACTGAATACCTTAATTAAATAAACAAGGTCTTGAATCAAAATTGATTAAAGAAGAAAAACAAGAAAGCTATGAAAAGCTGAAAAGAAAATAAACTTAACACTACTTCTAAACTACAAGGGTTTTTAAAGGCGTCTAGGACAACTTAGTTACATCAAACCCCTAAGGTCTTATTTATAGAGATGTTGGCAACCCAAATTAGGTCTTCGACACATCTTAGGTCTTCGAATAAGTTTGATTGCACGGATGAAGATAACCCTGATAAGCTTGGGTAGCACGTCGGCCTTGTGTCACGCCACACCCTTTGCGTGGCACGACATCACACCGTCATACAACCTTATCTTGTTCTTTTGGTTCTTTGACATCCTAAGAAGCTTGTGCATCACTCAACCTTTGCTTCCATGTCAATTGGGCCTTTATATCTCCATCCTACACACTCAATTGAACCAATTAGCAAAACCTAAGGCCCGTGTTAGCCTATTGGGTCATAACACCTACAAATTGTTTAAAAACACTTATTTTTATTAATTTTCTATCCTAAGGCCTAATTAATGAAAATGTAATATAAAATCCTAAATTGCATATAAAACAAGCTCCTTAAATGCGGAATTAACCCAAATTAACTACTACATTTGACGGCAGGTCAAATACCCCTACAGTTAAGTCTTTGCTTGTGCTCAAGCAAACTACCCAAAAACCGAAACTAAAACTAAAAGCAGGAAATAAACATGCAAGAAAAGGAAAACATACTTGAGCTGGCTTGATACATGAGATTGGATCGGAGCACAGACATTATAAGGATTTGCCTAAAAATATAACTCTATCTAGAAATTTAAACAATTTACAGTTATTTACATTTAAAGAGACTGGTTTAATAAATTACAAAGTAAATAAGTTAAATAAAATTAAATATATTTCTTCATCAAAATGTATATATGAATATGGTATTTATTTTTGCAAAGTATAGTCAATTTGAATATCTTTTTCCTACTCAGTTTATTTTTATCCATGCTTTGAACTCTAATGCAGTAATATTTCCCTGGTAACCTTTATGATTATTTTTGTTTGTGCCAATACTATCGAGATTTTTCTCGGGTACTTTTTCTAAAGGTTATACTAGTCAAACTATACCGTTTCAATAACTAATGGTGAACGATTTCAGCGAGTTACGGGTTTTGACAATTATTGCCTTAGATGTGGAGATAGGCTAGAGACATGTCTTCATGTTATTTGAGAATGTAGTTTTGCGCGATAGATTTGGGGATTAATTGTTCCAAGCCAAGTTTGCCATGTTTCTTTTCTTCATTGTTAAAAGATTGGTTAATTTGGAATTCGACGAATTCAGGTACACTAGTCGTCGAATAAGTGGATTGGAATTCATTATTTGCATTTTGCAATTGGAAATTATGAAAGTGTGATACGAGTCACAAAGGCCCAACTCAAGCTCAAGAACGTGATGGGCTCAAATTACCACAAGGCTCAATAAAGAGGTCAAAGGCCAGACAAATGCGTTCAAAACTAAATGGAACCATTCAAGAATTTATTATCAAGGCCTTAGATGCGTACACAAAGGAAAAAGAAAATCAAGATTCACTTTCTTGTTTTCAAGAA
>CM025145.1:16788162-16801724 GCA_013467495.1 Gossypium gossypioides | reverse complement strand
TTTTTAATTTGTCTTAACAGGATTTAAAGTATATGGCTGGACAAATTCATGCACAAAGCCGATTCAATGAAGCTCATTCAATATGGCGCATGTACCTAAAAATGCATGAACGATGGGAGCTGATCATTAGCTGAACATACATGTATCTTCTAGGTTCATCAAAGCTAGTTAATATGGAAGCATGTATTCGACTGTGCATGTACGGAGAGCACTATTCCTTCAGCTGAACATACATGTATCAAGCTGATACATTGTAGCTCATTAATGAAGAATTCATGCACCCGATTGTGCATGTATCTTGAGCTGCTTGGTGCATTTCTCTAGCCGAATTCTTCATGAATTTTTGCCAAATATTATGAGCTGGTCAGCTACCTTTTCAAATGACCATTTATTTCTTGTTGTTCACATTTACAAAACTGAGTGTTTACACCTCAAAGACCATTCGGTTGCAAGCAAGCACATTCGTCAGCTACTTTTCATTCAGTGCACCTCTCAGACATTACTTCCGTTCACCGAATCCAGCTCCATTTAGCTCATTCATCAACACCATGAACCAAGGTTGTTTCGGCTTCTTACTTAGTTAAATTCATTGGATTATTCCACCTAGAAATTAAATCATTTTAGCTTTCATGTACCTACACTCAAATCATGTCCATTCGGCTGGTTGTCTATTAGCTTATAAATATAGCACAATTGTAAACCTTTTGAAGGTTAACCAAAAACTTTTGACATATATGAAATATAACATTGTGAGTTATTCACTCTCGTTTTTTTTTGAAGATTCAACTTGACTTATCTAGCTAAGCTAGTGGTGTCAACCTTGTTTCTTTTCTGAACTTGTCACTCGTCCGAGTGTGGCGTTCATACTTGATACCGTTGGTTCCTATCTCGCTAGATAGTGGGTCACGGTCTATTTTCAACAAACCATTTTACCTTAAAACTTATAAGATTCGGGTCCTTAATCTCTATTAAGGGTTCTTTATTGTTTTAAGCTCAACTATCCATTTTCCATCAACTATCTTTATTTTATCCGCTACCTACTTAAACTATCTTCTTGAAATATATCCTTTTGTTAACTAAAACGAGAACTACTTAATTTTCAATCGGTCAAACAAACTAGTCAATTACATCCCGTAAGTGAGTTCGTATCACACGATCAGCTCCCCATGATTGAATCTTCACGGATGAATATTTTGATACACTCAAAGAGATACTTGTGCCTTCTCGATTGTAACCTCGAAAGTCTTCAAGCTTGTGGTTTGCTTTACTCCGTCTTGAATTCCTCGACGAATAGGAATCATAACTTGGTTCTCTTCTCAAGAACTCATAGGATGATGGACTCCTTAGCGATCCTTTTTTTTACGATCTAACTCTTTTTGTATTTGCTGGAATTCAGATCGCAGAATCCTTTTCATTCTTTTCTCCCATATTTGGAATTCAAACTCAGAAATTTCTTGGGTCATGATTTCAATAAAGAATTAGAACACAAAAAAAAATTAATTAGAATATGAACCTCACCAATTTAAAATCCACACCAATCTCTCGAAAAGAAAATTAAGATGTGCTCTCCACTCATGTTTGCACCCGTTTTTGGCTTTTACCTCGTTGATTATACTCTCCACTCTATGATTTCTTGAGAAGAGATCCATATCGTGATTCTTATTAGTCGAGGGATTCAACTCGGAGAAAAGCAAACCACGAGCTTAGAGCCTTTCAGGGTTACAAACGAGAAGGCACAAGTATCTCTTCTTGTGCACCAAAATACTCATCCATGGAGGTTCAATCACAAAGAGTTGATTGTGTCTCAAATGTCAATCCTTCCACTTTTACCCAACGTAAAACTTCTCATTCTGATTCATTCATGTCAACCCCATCCTATAAGAAAAGAAAAAAATAACAAAGAGTAGAGCTCCATGAACCATCCGATGAAGAAAAAGAAGATTTGCAACAAGTTTTCGAAGACGAAGCCCTTGTCATCAAGAGGAGTTTAAACCTTCAAAGTGTGGGGAACGTACAACAACGAGAAAATCTCTTTCGTACCCACTGCCATGTACAAGGTAAATAATGTAGAGTCATCATTGATGGTGAAAGTTTCTCAAATGTGGCCAGCACTATGATGGTGGAAAAGCTTGGTTTAACCACTACCAAGCATCCGCACCCTATAAGCTGCAATGGCTTAATGAAGGAGACAAACTCAAGGTTACCAAACAAGTGATCGTTGCCTTTTCCATTGGCAAGTATCAAGACGAGGTTGTGTGCGACGTGGTGCCTATGCACGCCTGCCATTTGCTGCTAGGAAGACCATGGCAATTGGATTAAAGGGTCATTCATGATGGCTATACCAATAGGTATACACTTAAGCATCAAGGGAAGAAAGTAACTTTAGTACCGCTTACTCCAAAACAAGTGTACTAGGATCAACTTAAGATAAACTCTTCTGTTGTAAAATCGAGAGTGAGTGAGGTAAAAGAAAGTGAAGTGCAAAAACAAGAAGAAAGAAATGGAAAAGAAAAAGAAATTGAAAGAAAAGAGAAAGAAAAAGAATGTGAGCAAGAAAAGAACCTTGAAAAAGAGTTTGAGGATGAAAAAGAGGAAAAAAAGAGTGAAAGAAAAGAAAATGTGAAAAATGAATTTTTCATTGAGATTAAAGAAATAAAAGAAAGTGTGAATGAAACGAGTGTCGCTGTTGAAGAAGAAAGTGAAATGAAGAGTGAGAGTGAGTTTTTAAAAATAAAAGAGATCGTGAAAAAAGAAAAAGAGACTGAAAAAGAAACGAGTGAAAATGAAAGAGAGCTTGTAAAAGAAACGAGAGAATATAGTATTCAAACAAAAGGGAGGACTATTTTTGCTAACCCCCATTCGAGTTTTCCTTGTGATTTTTCTTCATTTCAAGTTCATAAAATTCCATCCATAGACAAGTTTCAACTTCACTACCTTATCGACGAACGACGATTTCAATTTATCAAAAAGGGTAAGTTTGAGAGTAAAAATGTTATTAACATCTCCGAAGGCAAGCAAGGTAAGGAACATCTCAAGATTTAATCAGATTGGTACTCTTTGAATTACGTTGACAAGTTTGCCCATGCTGTTTATCTTATAAAAATTCCTCATAATGACTTGATTTGTTGTCATAAGTTGAATAGAGCTGTTGAATCTGTTTCGAATAGTGTCCTGAAATGTTTCTTTCATTATTTGTTTTGTGTTGATTCGAATAACATCAAATTGCAAGATGATGTGGACATTGTTGGACAAAATGTGATTGCCGTATATGATAAAGAATTGTCACGTGAAGGACTTAATCTGTTCAATCTAGAATGCTACGTGAATTCTTTAAATCCATGTGCAAAAATTTTATGGATATCACTTTCTGTTTGAAGGAATTTTGAAAGTTTTGATTGCTCTCACACACTTATGCAAAAATGTTTCTTCCGCTGTTGAGATCGATTTCCATCTTCCATCAATTTAATATCCATTTTGTTTGCTTTGTTTTAAACTATCTACCCTTCGTAAACATCTTTTGAGAAACGAAAACTTTTGTTACTTAATTTAACGAACCGGCAACAAACGACTCAAATTTGACAACAAATACGAGTTAGTATAATTTGGTATCAGAGCTAGTAAAATTAAGTACGATTTATCGTTTTTCATACTCTCGTGATTGAACAAAAAGTATAAAAACGTGTATAAAAAAATTTTGTCACAAAATACAAAAAAATTTGAACAATACAAAAGGGAAGTTCAGTTTTGTGCTATTTCAAACAAAAGAAAAGCTAGCCTGAAAAGTTTATTTCCCGATTTTCTCATTCGTTCTTGATACGATCACGCCCTGCGAGCGACCTTGGTCAAGTTTTCCAAGCTGGCATTGCAATCATTTTCTAGCTGTTCAACTCGATCCTAGTTTATTGGGCTTGAATCAGCTCGTGTTTCAATTCTTTGAGCTCAATTTAGCTCAATCTTAGCTCATTGAGCTCGATGCTATTTTTTATTTTTTATTTATGCATTTGAAAAGCTGCTGGAATAAATTAATTGAGTTAAATTAGTTAGTTAGTTCAGCTCAAATAATTGTTAGTATTTAATTTGTTAAAATCTGGACAATTTAATTATGTGTGTTAAATATGTTCTATGTTAATTCATGTTTTTAATATGTCTTAGTTAGTACATAGCTTACATGTGTCCAGCTCATTACATCCAATTAATGTGTCTTGATGTCGATTTAATATGTCCTAATCCAGCTGAATTTAAAAAGCAATTAATTATGTCTTTGCTGCTGCCGAATTCAATTTGTCCTAAGTGATTTAATATGCTGCATTTATTTGGTACAGGTATCATGCATGGACGACATTTAAAGGTGTGTGCTACTGATTGCTTTTCTCTAAGTGTCTATTCGGTCATTGCAATAACCACAAGTAGCTGATGCTTCTTGTTCCCAAGATAATCATTGAGCTCACCAAAATAGCATTAAAAGCATTCACATTTGCTGAAAATCCTTTTCACACTAGAGATTATTCGGTCATGAGCTTTCACACACATCTGACCGATCAATACCATGTGTTCACATTCCATGGCTGTTGAAGTATCCAAATTGACCATTAAAGCTTCCAAGACCATTAAGCTAATCAAGGCAATCATTTAATAGCTCATCAAAGTATTGGCCGAACCTACCAAGCTCCATTCACCTCCCAAGGCACCTCCATTAATGTCAGCTGATTCCAAGCCCTCTAGAAGCTGGTTGTTGACGTCTATAACACACAAGGAAGCTACCTGGAATTTTCCTTTAACTAAAGCTAAACCGAATTGTCTATTCATGTGCTTAAATGTCCATTCAACTATCATTGTATTTGAGCTATAAATATGAAGCTCTTTAGTTGTATCTCAGACTTTTGACACCTTAGTGCATTGTTGCTATTTTTGTGAGAAATTCTTCTCTCAAAATTCGTCTAAGGCTCAGTTTGACTTATCTGCTATTCAGTAGCATCAACATGTTTCTTAATTCAAACTTATGACTCACGTAGTGTGGCGTTCACCCCAATTATACCTTTGGTTCTGACTTTCCTAAGTAACAGGTCAAGGTTCTATCCCATCCATTCCATAAACCACCTTAAGGTCCTATAAGTTTCGGGTCGACACTCAACTATAGTGTTGGTTCACTCTTGACCCTTAAGCCCATTCACTTCCATCTTTTCAAAAACTATTTCCTTCTCTTATTTTTTTCTTGTTAGCCGAACCAATAACCTACCAGTATTCCATATTTCGAGCCTAACATTGTTACCTTAAACTATATTAAGCCAATTTTCATTACACTTCGAAATCGAGCGATACTTCTACGTTTTAACGATCGGGCACACAAACAACTCGGGCAACTCAACAAAACTAAGATTGCATCATTTGGTATCAGAGCCACTTAAAATAAGATTTACGAGCATTCAAAGCCATCTCGGAGTAAGTTCGTGAAAAAAATTTGAAAAAAATTCAAAACAATAATAAAAAAATTCGTGAATTCAAAAGCATTGCATTGTAACTAGTATTTTATATTTAAAAAAAGAGAGAAATTCAAAATTAAAAAAAGGAAAGTGTTGAAAGTTTGTATTCATTCTCTTGTATTCCCGATCATCAAATCTGTTCTACTATCATCATCTTTCTTTACGCCACACTTAAACCAAATTCGTGTCTTTCAGCCCACCCAACACCCAAAACATCATCTAGCATTGTAACCCTTTTGCAACCGACCCTCTAGACTAGAGATAAAGTCTCATTGAGTCGATTACGAAGTTTGAGAGGTGAAGCGAGTGGTAAAAGGCAACGAGTGTGTGAGAGCATTAGAGAGAAGAAAAAGCCTTAAAACGAGTGCAAACACGAGTGTGAGTGAAAACATTTATTTTCTTTTCGAGTGGAATTGTGAGTTTTTGTAAGTGAAGTTTGAATATCCTTATGCCTAGAAGCCCTGAAAGAAATATGGCGAAAAGACAACTTGTTCGGAATGTGCCGGACTTGAATTTACAAGCACTAGTACGTGAGGTTGAATAATTTTTTGATCAAAAGTTGGAACCAATACAAGAAAGACTCAATCATGTGGAGGGAAGAACCCAGCGAGAAAGGACCCCTTGAAGTCCACAGAGGAATCGAGGCTGAAGACGAGTTAAAGATGACGAATTATTCGAATCGAGTGAGGCCAAAAGTGACCAAGGCTCTAATGTAATTGATCAGAGGAGAGGTCAATGAAACCGCGGCCAAAATGAATGTGAGCGGATCGATGACGATCTTAAGAACATCAAACGTCCATGCCACCATTTCAAGGCCGATCGGATCCGAAAGCATACCTTGAATGGGAGAAAAAGATAGAGCTAGTGTTTGAAACTCATAACTACTCCGAGAATAAAAAGGTAAAGTTAGCCACAATAGAGTTTTTAGACTACGCGATGATTTGGTAGGACCAATTATCCACAAGCCGTAGAAGGAACGGAGAACCACCAATTCGCACATGGACCAAAATGAAGGCTGTGATGCGAAGGCGATTCATACCCTCTTAGTACCACCGTGAGCTCTATCAAAAGCTCTAAAACCTTACTCAAGGATCAAGGAGCATGGAGGACTATTACAAAGAGATGGAAGTCGCCATGATTCGAGCAGACGTGCAAGAAGATCGAGAGGCAACTATGGCTAGATTTTTGGCTGGTCTTAACTGTGAGATAGCCAACATTGTGGAGTTGCAACATTATGTGGAGATTGTTGATATGGTGCACATGGCAATCAAGGTTGAGAAGCAACTTAAAAGAAAGGTACTATTCGGGGTTATTCGACTCCCAATACGTCTAAATGAAGCCAAGGTGCAAATAAGAACGCTTCGGCAAGCCAAACAAAAGAACCTATGGTACCAGAGAAATCAACCAAGCCCATGGCCGAAACCAACAAAGGTAAGGCTGTTGAAGGTTCGCAAAATTGATTAAGAGACATAAAGTGCTTCAAGTGTCTCAGAAGAGGTCACATTGCAAGCCAATGTCCAAACCGGAGCATAATGGTGATTCGGCCAAACAGTAACATCGAATCGGAAGAAGAGGAAGAAAGAAATGAAAACGAGGTTGATATTCCTATTGATGAAGATGAAGAGTTAGAATACGCGGTGGAAGGCGAGATGGTCATTGTTCAAAGGAGCCTAAGTGCACAAAGCACCTGAAGTGAACCGCTACGTGAAAACCTGTTTCATACTTGTTGTCACGTTCAAGGCAAGGTCTGTAGTTTGGTGATTGATGGAGGTAGTTGTACAAACGTAGCAAGCACGCTCATGGTAGAGAAACTTGCCTTGCCGACTACTAAACACCCACGCCCCTACAAGCTGCAATGGCTCAATGAAGGTGTCGAGTTGAAGGTAACTAAACAAGCCCTTGTTGCATTTTCGATTGGCAAATACCATGACGAAGTTTTATGCGATGTGGTACCCATGCATACGGGGCACTTACTACTTGGAAGACCATGGCAATTTGATCGGAGGGTCAAACATGATGGATTCGCAAACCAATACACCTTCAAGCACCATGGTAGAAACTTAACTTTGGCACCACTATTGCCGAAACAAGTGTGGGAGGACCAGTAAAGATTGAAATGGTCTATGGAACAACTGTGAGAAAAAAAAGAGTAAAGAGACAAAAGAAAAGAAAGAAGAAAAATTAAGAGAAAAGAACAAAGATTGTGAGAAAAACATGAGTGGAGAGAACGAAAAGAAAATAAAGTAGAAACGAGTGAGAAAAAGAAAGGTGTCATGATTAATCAATATGTTTGTTGTCTTTGTGTTTTCCCTTCATTTCAGGTTAATTCGAGTGATGAGCTTCAACTTTAATATCTTCCCAATGAGAGAAGGTTCACGTTGGTCGGAAAAGGTAATGTTCTAAATGACCCTAGTTCTCCTACACCAAAAGGTAAGCAAGGTATGGGTTCTGAAGTTTTCCAGTCACATGAGCATTATTCGATTGTTGATGGAAACACTGTTGATGACTTGGTCTTTGAAAAGCAATCGTATTTTGTTGTGGATAATTGTTCTTCTTTGCAAAGTAATGATTTGTTTATCTTAAATGATATTAGGAAGAGCATTACCAATGAAGATTGTGTTTTTTCCAAGCATATTGGTGAGAAAACATTTAACAGGCAATTACAAGGCTTGGATATGCTAGATAATGATTCATATAAACCTTGTCATTTGCTTAATCATGGAAAAAATTTACACTCGTTGATCTGTTTTACGAAATCCATTTGTCTAAACAAGGATGTGTGGAAGAGATTCGAGACATATGAATGTTTGAAGACATGCTTATTTAATTTTCTTTTGATTCGATTGTGTGATAAGATGATGACATGTAAAATGGTTAGTGCATTTGATTTTGAAGATGGTGTATTAAATTTGCCTTGTTTTACAAATTTTGCATGTTTGAGTAAGATTGATCGAGTGAAACTTGAATTACATGATCGTTTGGATGATTTCTTGATGCATTTCGATTATAATTTTGATTTGATTCTTATGCATTCTCTATTGTCGAGTACGGAGATCCCCTTTAAAAAGGTAAGACTCATTTATTATCTTGCAATCGACAATCGATCATTTGCTCGAATAAGTATCAAAAATTTGAAAGGGAATTTGTACATCTCTAAATCATTGTATCTTTAACCCTTATCTTTATGACGATGATAACATTTCTTCTTGTCAAACCAAAAATTCTTTTCAGATTTTCGTGAGCCCCTGCCTGCCAGTCGACCATAAAGAGCCATATATGAACACATGCTTTGGTGCGAACAAATCGCTCGACTTGAGGACAAGTCACTTTGAAGAGGGGGGAATGATACGATCAAGCCCTACGAACGACCTTAGTCAAGCTTTCCAAGCTGGCATTGCAATCGTTTTCTAGCTATTCAATTCGATCCTAGTTTATTGAGCTTGAATCAGCTCGTGTTTTAGTTCTTTGAGCTCAATTCAACTTAGTCTTAGCTCATTGAGCTCGATGCTATTTTTTTATTTTTAATTTATGCATTTGAATAGCTGCTGGAATAAATTAATTTAGTTAATTTAGTTAGTTAGTTCAGCTCAAATAATTGTTAGTATTTAATTTGTTAAAATCTGGACAATTTAATTATATGTGTTAAATATGTTCTATGTTAATGCATGTTTTTAATATGTCTTAGTTAGTACATAGCATAAATGTGTCCAGCTCATTACATCCAATTAATGTGTCTTGATGCCGATTTAATATGTCCTAGTCCAGCCGAATTTAAAGAGCAATTTGTCCTAAGTGATTTAATATGCTGCATTTATTTGGTGCAGGTATCATGCATGGACGGCATTTATAGGTATGTGCTGCTAATTGCTTTTCTCTAAGTGTCTATTCGGTCATTGCAACATCCACAAGTAGCTGATGCTTCTTGTTCCCAAGATAACCATTGAGCTCACCAAAATAGCATTAAAAGCATTCACATTTGCTGAAAATCCTTTTCACACTAGTGATTATTCGGTCATGAGCTTTCACACACATCTGACCGATCAATACCATGTGTTCACATTCAATCGCTGTTGAAGTATCCAAGCTGACCATTAAAGCTTCCAAGACCATTTAGCTAATCAAGGCAATCATTTAATAGCTCATCAAAGTATTGGCCAGACCTAACAAGCTCCATTCACCTCCTAAGGCACCTCCATTAATCTCAGCTGATTCTAAGGCCTCTAGAAGCTGGCGTTGACGTCTACAAAGCACAAGGAAGCTATCTAGAATTTTCCTTTAACTAAAGCTAAACCGAATTGTCTATTCATGTGCTTAAATGTCCATTCGGCTATCACTGTATTTGAGCTATAAATATGAAGGTCCTTAGTTCTATTTTAGACTTTTGACACCTTAATGCATTGTTGCTATTTTTGTGAGAAATTCTTATCTCAAAATTCGTCTAAGGCTCAGTTTGACTTATCTGCTAGTCAGTGGCATCAACCTGTTTTTTAATCCGAATTTATCACTCACGTAGTGTGGTATTCACCCCAATTATACCTTTGGTTCTTACTTTCCTAAGTAACAAGTGAAGGTTCTATCCCATCCATTCCATAAACCACCTTAAGGTCCTATAAGTTTCAGGTCGGTACTCAACTATAGTGTTGGTTCACTCTTGACCCTTAAGCCCATTCACTTCCATCTTTTCACAAACCATTTCCTTCTCTTATTTTTTTCTTGTTAGCCGAACCCATAACCTACCAGTATTCCATATTTCGAGCCTAACTTTGTTACCTTAAACTATATTAAGCCAATTTCCATTACACTTCAAAATCGAGCAATACTTCTACATTTTAACAATCGGGCACACAAACAACTCGGGCAACTCAACAAAACCGAGATCACATCAGTTCTTAAAAAAAAATCAATTTCAGCCACACTCCTTGACTTCATTTTCTTTCAAGCCTACCTTTCACCTAACGTCATACCTTTTGTTTTTAGCCCTTTGAAGCTGACCTACAGTCTTGCTAATAGGTCTAAAGCAATCCCTAAGAACTCTGAGAGACGAACGTGAGAGGAAAAAGGCAAAGAGTAGAGAGTCAATCAAAGAGGTAAAAGCCAAAATTTGAGCGAAAACACAAGTAGAGTGTTCATCTTTTATTTCTTTGTGAGAGATTAAGTGAGGTTTTGAAGTGAGGTCTCAATCAAAATGTCAAGAATTCCTGAACACAATGTTGCGGGTGGAGGCGCATCCAACGCTGCCGAGGGTGGTGGCATGTGTCCCATAAGGAATGTAGTTGGAGGAGGAGTGCCCGATTTGCAATTCCATGCCATGCTTAGAGTGATATGATCTTGACCGCATCATGTTTGGAAATAATTATTGTCTTGCATTATTGATCTACATCTTTTAATTATGACATACATTATGTTACTCTCACGTTAGTTAAGGGACATCAATTAAACACACTAAGGATACATTAAGTCTTCATTAAGGAGAATTGGCATGCCTTTTCAACTACATCAGATTCCAATGAAGAGACATGACTCATTGGCTACCTTACAAGAGTTAAAAACGAAATTAGTGCTTGTAATAATACTAGTTAATGGCTGAATATGAAAAGTATCATTTAGGCATTTGAATAGTCACAAAAGTGCCTATAAATATCCTGTAAACAGAACTTTGATAAGCTAATGAATGTTGATTCAATATTTTTGAGTTATAGTGAGAATTCTATCTCATTGTCCTTGAAAGAACTTACTTAGACTTATCAAGGTACTCCTTGTGGCGTCAAACCTTTTTATTTTGAACTTATCACTTCCTTTCTTTCTTTGTCCTGAAGTGTGTCGTTCTAACATACTGCTGGTTCCTATTTTGCTAAATAGCAGGTCACAGTTTACTTCTTCTTCAAAAACTTGTTTGTTATTTCACTTCATAGAAATCGGGTCACGATCTTTCATATCGTTGGTTCATTTCTAAGTGTCCATTTCATGCGAGCAATCCATCCAACATAAATTTCATCCTTTCCATCGAATCAATATCCATTAATCTCATTTTCACCTTAAAGTCTATTTAAAAATCATACAACATTAGACGATCGGGCAACTCAACGTCTTGTAATCGAATTCACGATTACAAGCACTCATCAATTATATTTTTTCCCCCGTAATTTTGATTTCATTTCAATTTAGTCCCTAACTCATAAATGAAAATTCATCTAATTTTCCATTAACCCACCATAGTCGAAATTCATATAAGTCCCTATCAAGCCCTACATTTCATTTATTTTTGCAATTTCACCATGTAATATTTCTATTTTTCAATTTAATCCATAATTGACAATTTCATCGAAAATCACTTAACAAAGGTTGTTTATCTATCAACAACTAACCATTTTCTTCCATAAAACATAAAAAAAAACCCTAACCTTTTAATAGTTTTACAAATTAGTCCTCGGGCTAGCTAGATTAAGTTACAACGATCCTAAAAACATAGAAATCATTAAAAACGGGCTTAAAAACTCACCATGCAAGTAAAAGAGTGATGGTCGAACCCTAGCTATGGCTTAAAGAAGAATATTCGGTGGTGGCTTGATGAAAATGAAGAAGATGAACATTATTTACTTAGTTTAATTTAGTTTAATTACTTATTTACCATTTTACCCTTTTAAAACATTAAAATTTTCACTAATACCAAGCCATGGACATCCACTAACTTCATTAATGGTCTAATTATCATACAAGGACTCATACTGTAAGGTTCTATAGCCATTTAATTCCTTTAGCTTATAGAACTCAAGTTTTGCACTTTATGCGATTTAGTCATTTTTATCAATTTAAGGATTCAAACGGTAAAATTTCTTAACAAGATTTTTATACGATAATACTAACATGCTGTAGACATTAAAATAATAATAAAATAAATATTTTAATGTTGGATTTGTGGTCCCAAAACCACTATTCTAATTTTACTAAAACTGACTGTTACAACCCTCCCTCTAAAGGAATTTTCGTCCCCGAAAATCTTACCAGAAAAGAGGTTCAGATATTGTTTTCTCATAAATTTCTCGGGTTCTCAAGTGGCTTCCTCTATCTCGTGACATTGCAAAAGAACATTTACTAAAGTTATGCTCTTATTTCTCAATTCCTTAAACTCTCGAGCCAAAATTCTGATCGATTCCTCGCTGTACGACATATCAGGCTGAATCTCAACATCCGCCGGTGAGATAACATGTGAAGGGTTAGATCAGTACCGTTGTAACATAGATACATGAAACACGTTATGAAACTTTTCTAACTCTAACGACAAAGCTAAACGATACGCTATTGGTCCGATTCTTTCAATAATTTTATACGGCCCAATAAATCACGGACTTAGCTTTCCTTTGCGACCAAAACAAAGAACTTTCTTCCAGGGCAATACTTTCAGGAATACTCTGTCGCCAACTTGAAATTCAATGTCTTTATGCTTAAGATCCGCATATGATTTATGTCGATCAGAAGCTACTTTCAAATTATCTCGAATCATTTTTACTTTTTCTTCAGTCTCTAAAATCAAATCAATGCCATGAACCTTATTCTCACTAAGCTCAATCCAATACAACAGAGTTTGGCATTTTTGACCATACAAAGCTTCGTACGGTGGCATCTTTATACTCGACTGATAACTGTTATTGTAAGCAAACTCAACCAACGGTAAATATTTCTCCCAATTGCCTTTGAATTCTAACACACAATAACGGAGCATATCCTCAAGTATTTGTGATACAATCCTGGCCGCATCATGTTTCGATACAACTCGATGACCTCAGAATTGACCTAAGATCGAAGGTCCCAAGTGCAAAATGAAGCTAAATTTCAGCTTAATGAGCACAATTCTAGCTTCTTCAAGCTTGTCTAGTTCAACCCAAGCTCATTTAGCTTAACTTCAACCAATTTTTAATTTGCTGGAATAAGTATTCAGTTGCTGGAATAAATTACTCATCTTAGTTAATTAAGTTGTTGATACGAGTCACAAAGGCCCAACCCAAGCTCAAGAATGTGATCGGCTCAAATCAAGAAAATCAAGATTCACTTTCTTGTTTTCAAGAAAATCAAGAAACCGAATCT
>CM025145.1:16696613-16720065 GCA_013467495.1 Gossypium gossypioides | reverse complement strand
ATAAAATGTTAAATTTTGTAAATATTTAGAGCTAAATTTATTATTAGACCAATAAAAAAGACCCACGTCAACTTTTCATCACTCATCTAATGGCAACTAATGGGAGAGTGATTAAAATATTTGATTTCAAAAAGTGGAGTGGCTAAATAAAAAAAATTAATAATTAGGTGACTATTTGTATAGTTTACCCTATATATTTTTATGATTTTTGACTATTAATAGGAATGCTTGATTTATTTTTCTTTGTGGGTTAAATTTGTTGGATTATTTAGAATTAGGATTAAATTGATAGAATGCTTAAGTATTGAGAATTAAAATTGTAAAAATACCAATTAAAAATGGACCACTTCAACATTTCCGTTTGTGATTTAACAGAGGGTGACACAGAAACAAATGATAATGTTAGTGGTGAGAATGAAATTATTGTATAATTCGATGACCTTTGATTAAATGTTAATTATACACTTTACCCTAAGAAATAAAAAAAATGGAAACGAATTCATTTTCCAGTAAATAAAATAAAGATTAATCGATTCTAGTTGAAAATCTGACCCAGGGTTTTTGTTTGTTTTAAAACCCTAATAAGCTCAATAGTTAATCCGTCTCACTGTTTCTTTCTTAACCTTTGGGCTTTGGCTTTGTTCGGAAGCCATCTCTCTATCTCGCTATCTCAAAATGGAAGGCTCCGTCGAAGAAACGGCCAAGGGAGTTTCCGATTTATCAGTGGATTCGGCTTCCCCCGCAGAAACTCAGAGCAAAAAGTATATCTCCTTTCCTCTCTCTCTCTCTTTCTTGCTACTCGTTTGATTCTTGAGAAGCAAGCTGAAAGAGAAACAGTTGGATTTTTTTATTATCAATCTGATTATTTATTTATTTATGTAAAATGTGTTGCCAGTGCTCGTAAGAAGGAACTTAAAAATAAGCAGCGGGAAGAGGAGCGTCGCCGTAAGGAGGAGGAAAAAGCAGCCAAACAGGTACTTAATGTGATATTTACTTGCTTATTTTCGTTTGGAATTAAAATTTGCGAGCTTTGTTTTTTTTTTTGGAATGATTATGTATTAGATCCATCTTGCTTTTAACTATTTGCTACCTTAAACAATAATATACGTTCAAATTTGGCTAAATAATGATATCTAGATTATAATTTCTCAAGAAAACTAACATAGTATATTATTTCTATTGAATGCGTGATATTATTCTTGTAGCTGTTTGATTAAAATTTTGATTTCGTAAAACAAGAAATAAATTGTAAAATAGAACTTAAAAAGTTATATCTTTTAGTAGTTTCTTTTTGGTTTTATCCATTTTTTCTAGAAATTAAAATATAAACAATTCAATGCTTGTAGTAAAAGTAACAATGTAATGAAGTTGAAGCCTTTGTTTTGATCAGTTCATTCCTTTATGTCTATAAAGCATAGCAGAAGGAATGCAAGGATAGTGCTAGATGCGTGTGTGACATATTGGAAGATTCTTGTCTGGTTCTTCAAGGAATGTTTGAAAAATAATATTTACTTGATCGATTTGTATAAAAGTAAACGTGTCTCAGCTTTTTATTCTCTCTTTTGGTGGTAACAGGCAGTTAACTGTACTCGTGCATAAATGTTAGATAAGTATACTAATATAAGAATGCGTTCAATGTGGGGTTTTAGGCACAAAGCCAAACATCTATGGCTGTACTGATCATTGTTGGTCTTTTAGTTAATTTTAAGTACTGGATAAGAAGACCAAGACTATTTTCCTCATTTTGTCATTTATCATTGCTGGAATTTTACTATTTCATTATGACCTCTTTGGCGACCTAATTGTATTTTTTTATTCAGGCTGCAGCCAAGGCAAGCTCACATAGTCAGAAATCTGCTGGAGCTGATGATGAAGATATGGATCCCACGGTATAGTTCAATGATTGCTGTAAAAGTACTTTTCACAATGAATGAATGAATGAAAATTTCATAAAGATTGCGGTGAACTTCTTGGACCTAATGTTAATTAACCTTCTCTTGTCAGCAATTCCATGAGAATAGGCTGAAATTTCTTGCAGCCCAGAAAGCAGAAGGAAAAAATCCATATCCTCATAAGTTCTTTGCGTCGATGTCTATTATTGAATATATAGATAAATATGGAAGCTTAGCCAATGGGGAGCATATTGAGGATGTCGCAGTATCTTTGACTGGTATTTATATGAGCTACTCTTACTCCAGTCGTATCATTATTGTGTCCTGGATACATTCATTTATTTGTTTTTGGAAATGACTCATGTTTCTTTTATGCTAGGTCGAATTATGAGCAAAAGATCATCAAGTTCAAAGCTTTTCTTTTATGACTTGCATGGTGATGGTGCCAAAGTCCAAGTTATGGCTGATGCAAGGTATATATGTCCATTTTTTCATAAATTTGTATGCCCTCCCCCTTTTTCTTTTCCAAGTTCTCTTATTAGAAGGTTTATGAGAAATTTGAGGCAAAAACAATGTACTCTATACTCAATGTTAAATTTTCTGAGAGTTTGTATTCATTAGAAAAGAACTACATTTTAGGTGCATCATCCAACTAAACTGTTGAGCATGTTGTGAACATTTTATGCATTTTATTGTTATCACAACAAAAAAACTACATTTATAGGTGCATTTTCCAGTTAAATAATTGAGCATGTGGTATATATTTTATTTATTTATTTTTAACATTACGTTGTCTGTTTTTTTATTAGATATATGGTTCACATTCAAGTTAAGGACGGCTTATATTAACCACTGGGAAATGCTATGGTTGATATTTCAGTCTCTCTCTCTCCAGTTTTAGCAGTGTTTGAAAATTTATTATGAATAGAGTAACTGAATATCATTATTTTAAACACATACAAGCTAAATATTTCAGAGGCATTAACTTGGCCCCTGTGAATATGTTCTAGTTGAGATTAGTGATTGATTATGTGCCTTTTGTCTCTTTTCCTTTCCACTGCCCAGCTCTGATTCTCTTATCTTTTTATATAAAATTTTTTTCTACTGTTACTGCAGCAAGTCAGGCTTGGATGAAGCAGAATTTGCAAAATTCCATTCCAGTGTGAAGCGTGGTGATATAGTTGGTGTCACTGGGTTTCCAGGTTGGGGAAATTATACATCACTCTTTCTGTTCCCAAATGTTTTTCATTTTTTTGGGTATTTTCTCATAAAACTCTTATTTTTCTTGTTCTTTTTATTAAAATTTATTATTAATTAAACCATAAAAGGTTTAAAATATGTATTAAATGCCTTCTCTTAAAGTTATGCTGGCATGGGAGGCAGGGAGTAAATTTCTCTTAAACTGGGAGCGAAAATTTTTTAATTTTGGCTGTCCTTCATGATATTCTAGCCATTCTTTCTATTCTTGTAGTCTTCATTTCTTTGGTGGATGAGTTCTTAGTATGTATCCATATTTTAAATTTCATTATAGTGAGCTTTATTAGTTAACATTTCTTACAGCATTTTGTAAAAGGTGGTGTGGAATCTCCTCTGACTATTGACAATCATCCTTTTTTGGGGGGGTTTAAAATTAACAAATTTCTAGAAGCTTTCTTCTCATAGCTGTCTTTCACTTTTTAATTTTGTTCGTTGCTTCTTCTAGGAAAAACAAAGAGAGGGGAGTTGAGCATGTTTCCTAAGTCATTTACTGTTTTATCCCATTGTCTCCATATGATGCCAAGGCAAAAAGCAGGTCCTGATGCCAGTGTGAAGGTAAACCAGTGTTCAGTGTGACTGTCTGATGTTTGTTAAGATCCTGATAATGACAATGTTTTTCATTTCTTCACAGAAATCTGATTTATGGGTCCCAGGAAGTACCAGGAACCCTGAAGCATATATTTTGAAGGATCAGGTAATATTTCGTATTTAATCATAGAAGCTTTACTGGATAATTGGTTTCCTGCCATCTACTATGTTAAATGCTAATGCATGTTAATGTAGCTTGCTTTAAGCTGCAACAGCAATTCAAACTCACATCAAGAATTTTTCATAATTTTTATTAAATGAAGAATGGGATGCTTATTAGGAACTGATCTTTTCAGATATACTAGTTATTACATTTTTACTCTTGTCTTTCTATTTGTGATTGCATCCCGTTGGCTAATATTACTGAAAAACTGTATGATGCAAGTCTGGAAGCCATTATATCTGTCTTTTATGACAATCCCTGATCCTTGGAATTCATTTGGTTTATATTTGAATTTTTTAAATGTTAGGAAACTCGATATCGCCAACGGTATCTTGATTTGATGTTAAACCTGGAGGTTCGTCAAATATTCAAGACCAGATCTAAGATCATTTCTTATGTAAGGAGTTTTCTTGACAATCTTGATTTCTTGGAGGTTAGTCGTCTATTCATTATATCAAATTATCAGTTTCTTTATAAGTCTTTCTTTTTTAATGTTCCGTAAATGTGAATATTTCATCATTAGGTTGAAACTCCCATGATGAACATGATTGCTGGAGGTGCAGCTGCCCGTCCATTTGTAACCCATCACAATGAATTAAACATGAAGCTCTACATGCGTATTGCGCCAGAGTTGTATCTTAAGGAGCTTGTAGTTGGTGGACTGGATCGTGTTTATGAAATTGGAAAACAGTTTAGAAATGAGGGTATTGATTTGACTCACAATCCTGAATTCACTACTTGCGAGTTCTATATGGCTTTTGCAGACTATAATGACCTGATGGAGCTCACTGAAAAAATGTTGAGTGGTAAGCACAACTAAAATTACCTGTCATTGGAATATACCTTTCTGTTCATTTCTAAATTTGTTGGGTTTTCTTGATTTATCTACAACAGGAATGGTCAAGGAACTTACAGGTGGCTATAAGATTAAATATCACTCAAATGGTCTTGAAAATGATCCAATAGAGATCGATTTCACTCTGCCTTTCAGGTTTATGGATCGCTTTTACCATGATAAGAATTGTGAACAAAACTGAAAATGTCCTTTGTAGTCACTGTTGCTAATAAATTTGTTTCTAATTTTCACAGGAGGCTTGACATGGTCGAGGAGTTGGAGAAGATGGCTAACCTCAACATACCCAAGGACTTTTCCAGTGATGAAGCTAACAAATATTTGGTGGATGCATGTGCAAAGTTTGAGATCAAATGCCCTCCTCCTCAAACAACAGCACGTTTATTAGATAAAGTATGTCTCCTGTCTTTGCTCTTTCTCTTTGAATATTTTTTATGTGAATCAAGGTACTTGGTGCTCATTGAGCTTAAGCTTTATGTAATATGGAGGGTGCTCAGCAGCTAATGCTCCTCACTGAGGGAGTTCCAGGGTCCAAGTGCTGAACTTTTGCTAGTTTACTACTGAGCAGGATGTGACCTAATCTTTCAACTGGTTTATTTTCCAATAAATTGAAATGAAAGGTTCATGTAAGAGAACAGAATTTGTCTTGACTTGATGATCATATGGAGTGCCGATTGATGTGATATTTTCTGTTCTACATTCTATCATCAGTTGGACTTTTCTATAATTGTATTATATTACTGGTCAAGTTATACCATTGAAAGATTTATAACCATAAGAACTGCAACTTTAACTCCAGTCGAGAGATGGCTAGCTGCTTAGGCAATCTAGAATCCATACCGAGTAAATATCTAAGGTTATTGAGTTACTATTATAATAATATATTTTATTTAATGCAGTAGTTATATTGCTGCATTCAAAGGCTTTGAAAATAGTAACTTAATATGGTAAACTTTAAGAGTGCAGCAGTGGCCTTGGCAAAACCCATTGTTTAATGATAATCTCAGTCCCTGCTCCCCTTAATTTGTTTACATTGTGATTGTATCTACGACTAATTTGATTCTCGTAAATGTGAACACGTTTTTGGCTTATTTGTGTGTATTGTAATGGGATTTTTCAGTGATATTATTGGGGCTTTTAACCATCAGAACCGGATAGAACATGTCTATTATCACCTTTCACCGGGAACACAGTTATCTTCTAATAGAAGTTTCATTTTTATTTTCCTTGTTTGCAGCTTGTTGGACATTTTCTAGAAGAGACGTGTGTGAATCCTACTTTCATAATCAACCATCCTGAAATAATGAGTCCTTTGGCTAAGTGGCATAGGTCAAAACCAGGACTGACTGAACGTTTTGAACTTTTTATCAACAAACATGAAGTAAGTTTATTCGACATCATAAATCTAGTTTAGTTTCTCTGTAATTTACTTTGGCCTACGAGGTTTATTTTTAAAAAAAATATTATTTTCCAACTGTTCAGCTCTGCAATGCATACACTGAGTTGAATGATCCTGTTGTACAACGTCAACGATTCGCTGAACAACTGAAGGTATCAAACATTGTCACAAGTCTTGTGCATGGTGGTAACTTTAATTAAGATATATAGGGACTTTTTCTCATAGAGATGTTGGAATATTAGGATCGGCAATCAGGTGATGATGAAGCAATGGCTTTGGATGAAACATTCTGTACTGCACTTGAGTATGGATTGCCACCAACAGGTGGTTGGGGACTGGGCATTGATCGGCTAGCTATGTTATTAACAGATTCACAGAATATCAAGGTTCTTTCTTTCTCTTCTCTGCGGGTGTGCTCTCAAGTTTTTTTTTTTTGTCTTTGAGTATTTGAGAATATTACCCTCCAAGAACCCTTTAAATACATTAAAACACAGAAAAATTTACATTTCCATGTCAGATACTTATCTGTATCAGATAGCCACACCAGAGTCCGAGTAATATATATGTCAACTCTGCCATGCTTGCACCATGAGCTTTTCTTTGGTAAAATACTTAATTAGATTCTGTAATTGACTTGTTAATGGTCACTCATAATCTCTTGCATGCTATTCAAACAGGAGGTTCTTCTCTTCCCAGCCATGAAACCTCAGGATGAACCATCAGCCAAAGGTAATCAATTCGATATCACTCTGCTTAGTTTGCCACATCATTTGATCCTTTTTTGCCGTCCCTGTTTAAATATGGAATGTTGTTTGATTTTCATATTTGGCTTTATGAACAGCATATAGTATTGTATCAGGTAATGCACATGGTTTATTGTGTTCAGTTGTTGATTAGAAAATCATGTCGATTTATCCGACCAATTTTCGTTTATCATGTCCTATTTAATTTGTTGTGTGTCACACTGATGGATTGATGGTTTTAGCAGCTCCAGGAACATAAGGAAGTTCAACACTTGGCTTTGATGTGCTGTGTCAAGTTTTTTTGTTAATTTTTCGAGAGTTACCTATTATGGAATAGGTATTCATGGTATATGATAGAAGTCAATGGTATAGTCTTTTATGTGGAATTGGTATAAAAATATTTTGCATATTATATTACAAACCCTCAGAGAGAAGATAATAGACTTTTGTTTGTGTGTGTGGTATTTTAAATGGATTCTCCTTTACTAATATGATCATTTTTAATGTTGTCTCCAATTAACTTCGGTCTTGCTATAGTAAAAAAGGAGTCTTCTTGGCATTTAGTTTACAACCGTGCAAACAATATATCAAATTTACAGTGTTTTTCCCTATTTTTGGCATATTGCTACGACTATGGAAGGAAATCTTGAATCGTGTAGCAGACTATTTTGTAGATCTGCGAAATGAAAGTTTATTTTAATTATTTTTGTTTATTATATTCAAAGAAAAAAAATAATAAGTGTGAAAATGGTATTGGATCAGGTAGAGGTGTGTGTAGTCAAACTCAAATAATGATGAAAGTTGGTACTTTATTTAATTGGAAAAAAAAAAATAGCCAAGTCACATCCTGTTAAGTACTCTACTTTTTATTTAAGTTGACAACACCCCATTAACAAAGCAACCAAATGAGACGCTTGTTTTTATTTTTATATTTAACAAAAACAAATTTGGGGCTTATATTTACCTTATTTTTTAAATATGATTTTATTTAGCTTTTAATATTTTTACTTTCAATAATTATTAAATTATTTTTTTTGAAGAGGTTAAACCATCTAGTTGATCCAATTGAACCATAACTCCAATCGATTCAACTTAGCCATACATTGCAAAACACTATCTGAGTTCATTTTTCTTTTCTTTTTAACAAAGACGATTATAGCTAAGATAAAAGGGAAAAAAGTGTAGAAATATAGAAATTAAAATTCTAAATTTATTAAATTAATATCTTACGAATAATTACATTAATAGCTGAATTAAATTCTAAGCTCACTTTCATTCTTCCTGTTTTTGCAGTTCTATACACTCAACCAAACAAAAGAAAAAGTGCCATTTTCTTGGCCCTCTTTCCCTTAATAACTTGAATCTCAAAAATCAAGGTGGTTCGAGCTTCTTCCACAAATAGAACGCTCTTCTGATAATTGGATCAGCTGAGAATCCTTCTGCATATGCACTTATGGCATTCAAAAGGCTTGTGAATTTCTCCCCATTGTCCTGTTTTCAACCATCATAATTTACAGTTTTTAATGTTTCTCCACTTTATGATATAATATGAAAATATCATGCAATGCAAATGACCCTCAACTATAAGGACATTCCTTTCACTATAGGTTCCCAAACATGCAACATTCAGGTGTCTACAACATCATATGCCAGTCATAGCCAATTTTTCACCAATCCAAGAGTGAACTTCAGCAAATCGTATAAATAGAGTGTAAATCTTTTGAAACTAAATCAGTCCACAAACCTCAGGTTTATTAAATGTGAGATCTCTGGTGGAAAATGGTACCATATAGAATGGAAGATCACATCTCAGCATTGCCTACAATAACATCAAACTTCAAGTGTCAGGATAGATGCATAAGATAAAGAAACTTGTAATCACTTCAATGCTAGTTGTCCACAAGCAGGATGAAAAGATCACCAAGTTTTTGCTTAAGACGGCTTGATCAGCATTTGCTATCAAGGCCTGCAAAACATTACATAGAACTTTAGTTCGTCAGTTGACTTATAATATATAACAGAAAAGAAAAAATAAATAAAGAGAGAGAGGAGGCTAAGGAACCTTATTTCACATTAAAATTAAAACTTTTAAAACATCAAACAAAGCATGCAGAAGATTCTCACAGAGCAATAAATGGAAACCACGCCTCATTTTCTTCCATCAAATCCCAAAATGATAATCCACCTCAAGTAGAACGAAATATCTTCTTATGTTAAATTCTAGAATGAGAATCTAGAGTTTCTACTTTGGCAACAAGGAGATTTCCCTTTGCGGGTAAGTTTGAAGCTGCTAGAAAAGATTCCTTAATTTAGGGTCATGTTTGATGGGTGAGTTAGTTTGTTGATATAAAACTTCTCCTTTTTGAAAGAACAGGTTCAAATAGTTTGTTTTAAACTTCTTGAAGATTTGTAAATATGAAAGCATTATGACCAAACATGGATATTCTGAACTACGTGCTTTTTTCCTTGAACTTAAACCCATAAGATCAAAATTTCTCACATGCTAGAGCCGATTTAGGTTCAAAACTAGAATGAATCCTGAAAATGAATGATTGAATAAACAGAAACAACAATTGGTCCAAGTAAACCTCATTTATAGGCCAGTTTATGTAATTATTGGGAATTAGGACATCCTTGAATATATATATTCAAATCACACCCCAACCAAGTCTACAACTTGTGCTTATGAAATTGAGCCAACTTAAATATAATGCATCTGACCGCAAAAGATTGTACATAAAACAATCTTTTAGTAGCATGCACATATTCATTTTATTTTCATCCTGAGCTTATTCTACCTTCCTGATGTGGTCCACTTCAACTTCATCAACACACTTCAGTAAATTCTCCAATGTGCCTACATACAAAGATCATAAACAAATACAACAAAACAAAAAAAGATTAGGAAAAAAGTTAACAGTGGCGTAGAATAGAAGAGAATACACAATGCATGAAAATCGGTAGCTTTAAAGCAAATATAAAAGCGCAACCCCAGCTAATTTAATGTACTTTAAATAAAATATTAGAAAATTAGAGCATAATGAAGTCCACAAGACAGTTTTGAAAAAAACATATCTACAATCTTTAGAGCATGAAATGGTCCATATCACATTAAGTTGAAACCAGTATTTCAAGGATGATTAATTGGACAGATTAATATGATAGTCATATGGGTTCCAATATCCAAAAACATGCTACAATCAGTATATGCACAAGTTGGAATCTTCAATAACAGTATTAAAATCAGTATTAACGATATTTCTTAACTTTTCCAAGGGGAAGAAGCATAACTCTATTAGCATTGAAATAGAAGCTTCTCTAAATCTCTACAATCCAAGCACGTGCTGGAATCAACAATTGACTCAAGTATGCTATAATTTGACAAATGATTACTCATAAAAGGAAAACATATACTAATAGCTACCATAATAGATTATTCCATAACCCATTCCATACCAATATCTTTTATTCATACACACATTGATAAATATCTAATTTGATAGGGCATATATATTTGCCATGTGTATGCTCAGCCAGATATATGATGAAGATGTTGTACATTTTTTTCTAATACTAAAAGATTATATTCACAAGTGTACTTCACTCCATTTAGGTGACAAGACATGAAGAGCATTTATGAAGTTTTCACTTGCTACTCAGGCAACTGTACTTTTTTTCCTCCTATCTTTTCAATGGAACCAGGTAAAGAAGATTAAATTATTCTGGCAAGGGATTATCAGTTGTCACTGATAGCTATGTCTTGGTCTAGTAGTGGCTCAAGGCTTGCCAAAAATCATGGTGATATTGCATCTTTGAAGATAGGAATGTAACTCACAAAAGAGAGAAGGTACAAATGATTCTCATATTCTTAAAGAGTATAAATACAAATAGAATGAGGCATATGACAGCCATTTTGCTAAACCCATCAAAAGGATATAGAAACATAAAACTAGCAGAGGATCAACATTTATCAAATAAAGGTCACCCAGAGGCATCATATACCCAACAGAACCTCCAGAAATGACAATTTAAAACAGTGCTCAAATCTTGTGAAACAACGCCAACTTCCTTGCTTATATCCAGGGTGAAATAAAACTATTAATTTGTTCATTATTATTCCAGGACGACTAGCATACTCATTACTAACATGAAAAGGGGTGAATAGTTTCATCTAATAGAAAAATAACTGCAGATTTTCAGTTCTTAACAAAATAACATACCAAACTTAGTGATAAGTTGAACAGCATGTACATTCCCAATTCCATCAACTCCTGCACTTAAAATGCATTGACATCAATAATCTGAGGCGCAATCTGATTGAAAAGTAAATTAGGATCGAAAATTCTGTATTGAGATTCAAGGTAATGAATAGATAAGCATGCTTACGTTAACCTTGGAAAGAACTCAATTTTCAAGCTCAAGTAGTGTAGAAAAAACATCAGGTAAAATGTAAGCCACTCCAACTCACCCAAACTCTATCTAAACAACATAGTTGCATTCTATCGCTGCAGCTATGCATGTTGCATCCAAAATTTCAGAAACAAAACGTTCAAGCCTCATAAATACGAACACAAGAAAAGGTAAAACGTAGTCTCTATTAAATGCAGCAACTAATCTTTTAATTCACGTAAAATTTCCACTATAATCAGATATGTCAGACTTATGCTATGGTTTGTGTCTTTCTGGAAACCAGCTTTTATATATGTACACGGCCAAAGCAGTGAAAAAATATAAGAACTTCATTTCTCCATTTTATACTTCCTGCAAACTCTAATACTAACAAGCTATGCTTTCACTCCAGGCATGACCATCATATAGGACCCTGCTGAACCAAAATGAATAGGACATCCACTTCCAAATAAAGAGAAAAGCCCAATCCAGAGTCTCAACACCAATGAACATGCACCAACTATTTTCTCTATTGAACAATCATGAAGGATTCAAGTGTTTACAATGTCCTTGATCCAAACGTCCTTAGTTCCATTTCCACTGTACCGTATTTCTAAAATAATCAGGTAATGTCCTAACCTGTCATATAGGAGATGTGAATACGCTTATTTCTTGTAAATTACATTTTCCAATTTACCTTTATTTCCCAGGGTCTCCAGCAAATACCTCCTCCTGGAATGATTAATAATATAACAGGTTTAACCCCACAAGAAGTGGCATGGTCATTCCTAAATTAATTTTAGGTTCCTGAAGTGACAAATAAATAAACAAACAAATAAAAGAAACTTGGCAGGTTCCATAGGTCATTCCACACATGACACCATCTCTTCCTCTAGTTACATAATTACACACCAGGCATCACCCTAAATACAGTTTTTTTTAGTATATAAAGCTAGCTGATACCTCATGGTTAATAAAACCAAACATCATTTTGGAAGGAAAAGACTTCTCATACACCTCATCTCTCCTGTGTTTCAAGCTCTGATTCCAGATCCTAGTTCTCACTTCTAACTAGTTATTTCATAATTATAACATCCTATTCTGTATTCCCTACTCCATGCTTCCCAGATCCCATTCCTCACATCCAAATCCTACTTCTTCATCACTTAGCCCTAGGTCTTTGCTCATCCTCCTTTCCATCCTCTCCACCTCTATCATGTATTCACATTTCCACACCCAAAAACCAGATGAATCATTTACATGAAACATAGCTCATCCAAGATATGGTGAATGCAAACTTGACAAGAAACTTAAACAGGAAATGCTTTATATCACAAATAACTTTAAACTTCTATATGATGTATAAATAGAAAATGTATAGCTTCTACAAATGGCTAGATAAAAGGAACCAGGTTCAAGTATAAAAATATTGCTCAAATCAATTTGTTGGTGCTTCTCCATGCCATGAAGTAACTTAAGGGAATAATAAAAATTGCTGGACAAAAAATGGTGAATATTTTCTTTCTTATTTTACTGAGCATATTTGAAACTAATATTATGACAACCTGGGATATTATCACATCTATCACCCACAAGAGAGACTACATCAACAAACTGAGAAGGTTTCAGATCTCCATATCTTTTTGAGAAATCCTCCATTCCAAATGAAACCATCCTGGGAAAGCAAAGCAATAAAAATGAAATCTCAGATACTTAAGAACCAAGGCAGAAAATCTAAAACTGAAAAGTAAAACAAACTTCGTTATCTGCCATAACTAATATCTTAAAGTTCTGAATTTTCAACATATTAGTAAATTTTATCAGTTCAACTTCTCAATATAATTACTAGTAACCATCAAATTATAATCTAAACAACTGACAGAAACAGCCAGTGTGTGATGTCAAGGAATCTACTCTATAATGAATAATCTGCAGGTAAAACAAGATTTGCTGGGAAAATACGATAGTGGTGCACATCTAGTTTTACTTTTATAACCCCAAATAGCTCTGGCCTAAAATTAAATATCTTGATATGGGTACCGAATTTCCTAAACTACTTTCAGCATATAATTAATGAACCTAAACTAGTAAAAAATAGTCAAACTTTTAATTACTAGTTTATTACTAATAACATCATCATAACTTACAATGAAAATGAAAAAACTAACAAGAGGATTCTTCGGATATAACATTGTAAAACTTATATTTTAACCGTCCCAAATTGGCAGCTTCCACTATATTTAGTAGGAAAATAGTCAAACAACAAGGGATAAGCCTAATCTATCAATATCCATGAATTCAGATATAGCATTGAGAGTTACATTAGCAGGGGTACGCACACATCAAAAATGATAGTCAAATTAGAAAGTCTCCTGTAGAAATATTTAGAACCCATATACTAGACCAAAAGTCCTTTAGGATACCCAAACATATGTACAGCACAAATTTGTACAAAAGAAGCATACATACACAAAGAGAGACGTATATTTATACATATATATATATATGGAAAATGTGCATTATGTATACAAAGAAATAAGCAAGCTGCCCACAATATGAAAAACAAGGTCTTCATTACCCTTTTTCAATTGAGGTTAAGAAAAATAATGTATCAAAGAATGTATACTAACTCATAGCCACGTGGTGCAATTCGTAGTAGGCGTAATGAAGGACATAGGATCTGAAAGAAATCCTTGTCTGGGGAGACAACTCGAACCTGTCAGGAAAAAGGTTAAATCCAAAGCACCTAATCAGAAAGGCAAAGTACTAAAAAACTGAGTATTTATATGATACTAAAATTGTGTCCTTAGGAATAATAAATCATAGATATTTTTAATAAAATGATTTCTTGGTTGCATAATACTTAGTCAAACCCTATGAGCAAACTTATTTACAAAAATCAAAGCCTGTTGACTTCAGCCCTGATATTTATAAGACAACTACTTTCTTCCTATTCCATTGTGATATACATGCTCTACCTCTTTACTCACATATAGATGGACAAGAATTAAAAGAAAGGAAATATTTCCATTGATATCATTAATCATTCAGCCATTTTAAGAAGGTATCGCTTAATTGTCATTAACTGATTATATAACGTCAAGAATTATTTTGAAATGCTTAACTTTTTGAAAATTTAAATCATTAATGTGATTCTAATTTTTTTTTTTTACAGAAACAGATTTTAATACCATAAAAACTGAAACTGGCCAAAAACATCTCCAGTTATTTCAATCAACATACCTCCACCATAAGTCATCAGTGGAGTAACAGTAGCTACCAAGTAACCAGAGAGTCAACAAGAGAAACTTCAGACCACTTCAAACTCTTGAAAAAGTAAACTCTTAATATAGCTCCAGCATCAGGTAAATATATGTCTTTCCTTAATTCGTGTAAGAGAAGCATGTTCAATAAAACGATTGCCAATTTTGAAATTGTACACCGTTTTTTCTTATAATTGTTATTAATAAATGTGATATCACAAAATAAATTGAACAACTGATTGTCACATGCGAAAGGAAGTACCTTTGAACTGGTGAAACCTCTTTTACTCCAAACAAAACTAAAAGTCCATATCAAAGGGCATGCTCATGTTTTCCCAAATAAGTCTTAAGAAAATTACCTTAAACCCTGCATCAACACTCCTTGCAGCCAGTGTCCCAATCACATCATCAGCTTCTACACCAGGTACCTGCCTTAGACTAAATTCTTAATTACTTGCTACACACCCAAAGGATCAACAAATTCATAAGCATCTCTGGCGTCTAATCAGTTATACCTCTATCACCTTAATGGACATAGCTTTGATGGATGCCTTCAAATATTGAAGTCCCTGCACTATGGTATCCGGTGTAGGAGGGCGGTTGCTCTTGTATGAAGGAAACAGAGTATGACGAAAATTTAAACCTTCAAAAATTGATAATATGTTTTCAGACATTTATTCAGATGAAAACATGTATATTTCCAGTCAAAAAGTGATATAACACAATGCATGTTTCTTTACTTGCAAATACTACAATTAATACCTAAAGTCAAAAGAAAGTTTAACAAGAGCCAAATGCACCGATGCAAATAGGAAAAAGGACCACATCGCAGGCCTCTTAAAAAGATACAATAAAGATAAAGCATTGAAACCTACATCAGAATATGACAATATTTTATATCAGTTAATGCTTCTTATAAGAAATAAGTCCATGTATAAAGCTAGTGATACAATTAGAAAAGGCTCTCCCAGAAGTACTTTAGGTCTAAAAGTCATTGACCAGAAAGACAGTAGCTTAGAAAGGCAGATCTAATGGTTTAGCTTCACCTCTCTACAGAAGCTCATACATCGTCCATGTTAGCAGAGATTTCCTGTTTATCATACGAACAGAGACTGGGAAAAGGTCTAATGCAGCACTATAGAAAATGTGATAGCACGGTTATGCCTAAACTTCACAATGACCCCAATCCATCAATTACATATTTTAACAGTCAAGCAGTTGGTTAAAATGGCCACTGCTTTTTCCTCACTTTCTCGGAAATTTGTTAATTAGCAAACACATTTCTTAAATATATGCATTCTTTTAGTTTTTAAATCTCAGTAAATGAGAATTTATACTAAGCAAGAATTGCTCTGTCTATTCATCTCATTCAAGAAATTCTTATTTCTTAAAGTCTTTCTCAAAGTCAGTCATAGCAAGTTCAACTAAACCTAAATTCCAATGTGAGAAACCTCCTAAAGATAGCAGTTAAAGCCGTCATAGTATTGCCCGTAACATGTTGCTTTCTAAATAACCACAGTTAAACGGACTACTAGTTCTTTGATGGAGAAATAGGGATAGAAGCAAGAAACCTGTCAAAGATTGTCAAACAAATTGGAAATAAGCTTTCCCATGTGAAACCAGCTTGTGAAGCAGAAGCAGAAATGATAGTAAAAGTAAACTGACAGGACTTTTAATTTACAAGATATCAAGAGAGTGAGGAAATCATTAGAGTGGTATTATTGGTATTTATATTTGAAAAGAAGAAAAAAAGTGAGATTATTAGGTAGTCATAGTCAACCAGAAGTGGTGTTATATGATTATATTTCATTCATTTAAGTTTTTGTTTCTAGTTGATGGATGGGGTATAATACACATATTGGACTTCAAAATTCTTACTTTAAACAACTAAGGACATGCAAAACCCCCTCAATCTGAAAGAACCAAGGACTTAAAGATCTGGCCTTCACTTTTACATGTAAGATCAGGCCTTCAGTATGATATATATACACATATGTAATGTGCCTTTGCTTGTGTTACACCCACAAGGCTTCATCATAACTTATCCAGTTTCGCAGACTCATACTATCCCAAATTTCACGATTGATTTCTATGAGATCAGTCTATGTCAGCAATTTGACCACACAATTGAAAAAAATTTGCATCAAAAAGCATACCTTTTCCCATAACATTTTCTTTTGAAGAAATAGATGTACGACCAAATGGAATTCCTGAAAAGAAGAGGTCCTTTTTATTAAAAATTACTTAAAGGAAGAGCTTCAGAAGCCATGGAACTCCATGCCACTGACTACAAAAGGGATCACCATACTAGATTATATCCAGCACATAAAGGGCATAAAGCGCCCAAAAATAAAATCAATTCAGGTGCATAGCAATCCACGGTAGCTTCAAATAACATTAAAAGGTTTCATTTTGATCGTATTGGGCATCTTAGAGATGCTAAAGTGGTTCGTAAAACTTCAATGAACAAAACGATTCAGATTTCATCAGTTTTTAAGCAATATTTTGAGCAAAAACAGGAAACGTCTTAGACCAAATTTCTACCTCTTTTATTAAATGATACATCCAATTGAATTCAAAATCTGCATATATTTTTCAGGAAACAATATTAAGATTGGAAAGAATTTCAGATCTTCATACATAAATTTAAGCTAAAAGACTTTTACACTACAAATGACATAAGTATACAAAGTTTTTTTTAGCATATAATAGTGCTTATAGGCACAAAAACGAGCTCAAAAAAATGTATTGTCTATGCTCAATAGTGAAAGGTAGTGAAGAACTAATGGGGGCTTTCAACCGAAGTGTGGGTGAATGACTTCCAAATCCCTTGATATCAACATGCTAAAAGGTGAGAGAGAATGCGAGAGAGACGGGGAACATTTCAAACTCGTACTATACTTACATAACACCTAGCACTAACATTTGGATCAAACATGAGAACTTCTATATGAACTATCCCAACAACCACTAAGAAAGATATTTGAAACCAAAAAATTTTCTCAAAAGCATCAAAGATTAGTCAGAGTTTCTAAACAGATCTCATCCCCAAGTAGCCAACAATCTGAAAGTTGAGGATAAACTTGGTATTTCCCAATAGTATAGTTGAACAACAGAATTCATACAAATACGCTTATGAGAACAAGCTTCATACCTATGTAGATGTGTATATGAAAGCAAAATAGATACATATAAAGAAAAATATAACTCAAAAAAATTAGCATCCAACAACATGTTTCTAATTTGTAATCCCATACTTAATATTATTTAAAACTAGGACTGCTTTGAAGTTAAATTTTGATTAGGGATCCACCGTTTATCTGAGTACTTCAAAAGTAATGGATAAAAAAAAAGCAAAAACCTATTGCACAACAAAAAGAAAAATGACTTGTTAAATCTTTCAAAAGTGGCACTGCACTAGAAAACATATTTCTGTTAAGCTAAGAAAAATTACAAATTTCAGAATCCCAGTAGGAAATATTGATTTGCACAGGCAACATTAGAGGAATAAATGTTCCTTGGAGAAATAAATGGTAATGAAGAAAGTATAATTGATACTCTATATGTTTAAACGGATTTTGATATAAAGCTAGCCCTTCTTTGGTAGTCAGCATCAACTGATGCCTTAAAGACTAAATAAAGGGAATTGAACAGAATTTGAAAAACTAAACAAGCATGTGATAGCACAAAAGAAGAGAGCAAGTAAGGTTAACAGCAGGCATGAGTGCATATCAGGATGTTCACATAAAAGTCCACTAGCTCAATGGAACCTATGCTTTAGATTGTTTAAATTTGGGTTCCTGAAAGAAGGAAAGAAAAAGACCAGGAGAAACAGAAACAAAATATATAAGTTAGATAGGTCAGATCAAATGTATTTGATTTTTTTTTCTAGCCTTCAGTTAGATTTAGGTAGTATTATTAAAACATGTTCAACCTAATGAAACCCACAGCACAAAATTGTCACACATGTTTTTTTTATATAATTTATGAAATAGAACAAGAAAGTGTACTGTTTTATCATAATTTTGGAAATTTCAAGAAATAGTGGTAAGTGGCAACTGAACCAATTTTCACTCTTTTAGTTAGGCTTTCAAGAAATATGTTTAATTCAGGCCAATTTGATTAGTCCAGTTTAGGTTTCTCCCCAAGACTTAACATGATCACTCCTACCATCAACAGAAATGTATATGAAACAAAAGTTGATTAAGTATGGAAAATGTTCACCAGGGCAACAAGAGCAAAACTAGTTAAAATCAGTTCCATTTAAAATCCATTTCCAAAAGCTCAAAGATCTATTTAAATAGTAATAAACCACGCTTATAAGGACGAAAGGTAAAATTATCTGTTGGAATGAGAGCCACACATACAGTGACTTATAAATTAAGTAATATAAGGAAACAATAATACTGAATTTTTAAAACTAACCATCATGGTCAAACACCACCTGCATGAGAAAGGGGGGAAATGCATAAGAAACACTATATTTGGAAAATTATACAGCTATATAAACAGTAAAGTGAAAATGCAAAACAACTGCAATGACAAGCTATAAAATCACAGCAAGGAATACCTATGGACAGCCTAGCACAAAGCCATAAGAAAGAAAATTCCAGTGATACAGCTTAAAAGACTATGCAGGTTATGCAATTAACAACTTTCCAAGAGAAAAAATAACTGAATAGTCAACATATACTCCATATATTTGTGTTAATTTAGTGGGAAAAAAATCATAAAGTTCACTACTTTAAGTTCCTTGTTTTTCTGTTGCCATATGGATGACAATAAGTTTAACACATTTGTACTAAAAATTAAGAAGCTTCATGTGAAGAAATTCATATAAGTTTTCCATTTAGCCTTTTCCTTTTCAAGAGAAAAGAAAACTACACATTGTTATGTTATACAAGCTCTAAAGGCAATCTTAACGGCAGTATACAGTAAAAAACTGTAACTCAATTAACTCATCAAACTAGTTAATCCTATGTATGAATATCAGACCAAAATATCTGTATTTCTACCTAATCAAATGCTATAGGTATACTAACATGGTAGATCAGCAAGTACTTAAAATTAATTTTTGACAGGATACTAACAGACAAAAAAAACATGCTTTATTAGAATAATAATCAAGTTTACAGCCAGTGAGACAAACCAAATTAGTATGTTATTAATGATTGATAAATCATAAACTTATCAGTTTACTACTCCCTTGAAGGCAATGTAGGCAGATTTCAACTTTAAGATCAAACAACATCAGTTGGAGATTAAAAGTGCTTTCTTCTATAAAAATTCAGTGGCCCCTACATTTAGTGAAATAGTTTGCTAGTGGTTATAAATATAGCCCAAACAGACAATATTTGAAAATATTTTTTATCAGTTTTATGGATCTTTTCTCTTTTTTTATTAGCAAGAGAAAATTTAATATAGAAATGCCTCCTATTAATAAAAATGTCTTTATGCCTTTCCATCAATAACGTCAGACTCCGTTTGTTTACAGAACTTCCAAATTCTAATATAAAATGTAATGCCTTCAAGCCAATCTGGGACAGTGGAGAAGTAAACAAACAAGCATCTCTAAAAATGTTGTTAAGGAAAACCAAGATAATTAAACGGAAAAATAAAAAGCATACATACCGCTACATGTGAAGGAACAAATTCCAGAACATCAATTATCTGCAAGATAACAATAATTAGAAATGCCTTAACCAATACAAAAAAATTGAAAATTAAAATCTTAAAAAGATTCTGAACAAGTACATAAAATTTCAAGATTTTTGTTATTTTTCAAACAATATAAAATACTTTAAAGAGAGTTGCCTAAAAAGGAGAGCAAAATAATCTGTTAAGGAAAATGCCTTCTATGAAATACATTTTCCCATGGAAAAGTATTTTCCATGAAACAGAGCCTGTAAAAAGTGACATCCAGATCTTCTGGAACCACTGATAAGAATCATGCCACCTCTGATAGCTTAACAAAGAATCAAGTACTTCCATCATGAAAATAATGCATATATCAGCAAATCCCATAATTCCACCGTGTATTCTATTACCAATAAATAAGTAAAACAGATAGCAGGAAACAATGAAACTACATCAAATGAATGCCTTCAGCATAAATACAATAGAAAGTAAAACAAAGTACTTCCCTTAATGACGCATGTATGACTTACAAGTGATAAAGCTGTAAATATAGTTAAAACCCAGTCACCGTTGCCATCAGCATGTGATAGGTACCCATGGTGCAGTTTTGCTACTCCCAACATTACATGAAAACATGGGGGGAAATAAAGTAAAAAGTAAAATCAGTGTAGCATAAGGGACACATGATAGGGAGTAAAGTTATTTGTAAAAGTAACTTATACCCAGTTATAGGCACAAAGAAGAATAATTATGTTGGAACTTGGAAGGTAGTTATTATGACGACTACACTTTTAGAAAACGAATTATATACCTAAGCCTTTTGTTTTGTTCATGTTTAATTTAAGAAATAATTTACCCATTGACACCAAAAACGAAAACCAGGCAGCAACAAGGAAACACCTAAGACTAGCAGCAGAAAAGAAGAAAACAAAAGGAACAGTACTTCCAATATGATGAAAACAAAAAACTTTACAGAAAATCAGAAAACATGATCGGCATGAATTACCTAGAAGTTTGTAGTAGGCCCTATAAATGACTGATGTGCCATCAATAAGCATTACTCTACCATTTGAGGATTTAGCATTCACCACAGTTTCTTGAAGGTTGGCTCTCCCTAGAGCTGCCTCTTGGTGAAATATTTGTTCCTTTTTCGAAGAAATCACTGCATTCCCATGGGGAATTGCATGAAGATCACCAGGTACAGTAGAACTTAACTTACCAGATAAGCTACAGTACTGCTGTCAAAGAAAAAGTGCATGAATAACATCAAGAAAAAGTTACATAATCTCCCTGTAGGATATGCATACTATCTCCCACAATAAAAAAAAAAAAGACTGCAAAAGCAAAAAAACCCATTTTCAATCCATCAACCACCAACATGATGCATTCTATTTAACTATACTATTTTTATGTTTGCAGGCAATCTATGTATCCTCATTTTCCCACATAAATGGTATATTTCAGTTTCAAAAGCTAAGTTCAAACGTTGTAATTATAGTAACAACAGCATTAGTACAAGAATGTATTGATTGGTCTGGAACCAAAATCTACTACAGGGGCACTGAAGATACAATAATGCGCTATATGCATAAATGAGAATATTGTCCTAACTAAAATTCAAACAATTGACACTGTTTTCTAATCAAGAATATGCAGCCAATAAACAAGAGAGAAAAAAACTCTAAGGTTCTTATTCTTCTTGCCCTACAAACATTCTTGAGCAGTACCTTCAGGGTTTGAAATGGTGAAGGGCGGATCACATATAATCTGTTAAAACTCAATAATTTACTTCCATCCTTCAGATTCCTTGAGAAGTGTCTCCGAATGCAAGGTAGACTCATCCACAAGCAAGGAGTGCGAAGATTCATAGAATGAAAACACGCCATTAATTCATAGCAACATTCCTTTTCTCTTATTATGATATATGCATACAAGAGCCTTCAAAAATGAATTTAACCAGAAAGCCGATTGATGTCAATTCTCCTGCAATGGAAATGGCATGATTAGACGAAATAACTGGAATGAAAAACAAAAAGGGAAAAGAATTTTCAGCCTGCAATGAAATAAATTCTTTACAAAATATTTTTTTTCAATCTTTCATTAAAATAATAAAATAAAAAAAACATTACATTGAGCCTCCGTCAATGGCATCAGAGAAAATAATAATTCAAACATAGAAGATCTTAACTAAGACAATATTTGCATCCGCAATCACCATCCAAGGGTCTAACTAAAACATAGATGCTCTTAACCAAAAATAAAACATTCTTTTTAAGCTTTTTCCTTTGGAAAATTTTCACATTCCATTTGAAAAATACAACCCTAATAAATGAGACAGCAAAAACACATAAATAAGAAATAATATAGTGGGAAATTAATTTTTCTTTAAAAAAAAAAAGAGAGAGAGAGAGTAAATAGTCTTTAGAAGTAGGAGCATAAAAGGGGGGGAATTTAGAATGAAGTTTGGTTTCTGTGCACCTGGAAACTGGATTGGATGAGAGTGAAGAGTGAAGAGTGGAGAGTGGAGACAATTGCCCGCCAAAGCCCCAAACATATGGATTCTTTTTCTTTGAAGCACCCTGTTTTAGGGCTCCCTTGAATTTTGGTATACCCTATACAACAAATTAAATTTGTTCAACTACGTACATCCGCCGTATAGTGATACTTTTTACGGATCTTATCTTTTGAGAAACCCCTTTATTTATGTAAGGGTTTTGGATTATTTTTCTTTATCTAATAAAAAATAAGTGAAATTTTACATTATTTATCATTTTTTGAATCAAAAGCTTGTCATACAAAAAGCGTTTAATGCTTGCATTTTCTACTATGGGTCCCCTCTCGTGTTTATTTATTTTTTTTAAGGATAAACTATCAAAATAGTTACTTTTATTTGCCTCATGTTATATTTTAGTCACTTATGTTTGAAATGTTACGTTTTACTTACTTATGTTATCGTATGGTAATATTTTAGTCATTGAGCCGTTAATTTTCGTTAATGGTGTAATAATAAGCTGATGTGGCATGTTAAATCATCATTTCAAACGAAAATTTTAGGTTAAATTCTACAATTGGCCCCTATATTTTTTTTTATTTTGAGCAATTTATTTTTTTTCTTTTATGTTCTTTTAACTTTCTTTTTTTTCTTTATTTTCCATTCTCTTCTATTTCTCCCTTTGTTTCTTAGAGCACGTTTGGTTCACTGTAATGGAATAGAGGCGTAATGGAATAGAGGCGTAATAGCAAATCAATTGTTTGGTTGAATGTAATG
>CM025145.1:16673622-16685972 GCA_013467495.1 Gossypium gossypioides | reverse complement strand
TTAAATATAAAAATAAAATATATAATTTTGTATATAATTATAAAAATTGAAAAATAGATGAAAATTGGAATTTAAATGGTTTATATAGGTTTCAAATAAATTAAACACAAATTAATATGTTTTAAAAGTCCATAACAAAATATGAAATTCTAAATGGAAATGTCAATCTGAAAGTACAAATAATAATCGACAAGCTTTAAATATTTTGGAAAACAAGTAGAATATTTTGTATCTGAACAATAATTATTTTGAATATACAAAAAATTAAGAGAAACAAAATGATATAAAGCAAATACCAAAATATTGTTTTGTTATCAGTTTACACAAGTTATAAGGGAATGACAACTTTTATGAAATAGTAAAAAATCCCTAACACAATAACCAAGCAAAATCGAATACAAGTGAGATAGGGTAACTCCCCTCTTGAAAATGGTTTTCCATTTGCTGACTGATGGAAATCAAGGGCACTATGATCGAAAAATCCATCGTTGAGGGTTGCATGGTGATAAGGTGGTGCTTGAATAAATTTGAAAGTTTTACAATACAAGGGAGACTCCCAAATCCCAAGCTCTTTTGGTACACCTTATAGATTTTTGTGTTTTGTTATTAGTCTACATAAGCTTATTAGGAATAACAACTTCCTTGAAGGAGTCTAATATCCCTAATGCAATAACCTAATATCTAGGTGTTACACAATCTTCTAACATGAAATTGAATAGAGTGAGATGGGACAATTCCTTCTTGGAAATGGTTTTCCACTTGCTGACTGATGGTAATCAAGCGCACTACAACTGGAAAATCCATCGTTAAGGGTTGCACGATGATAAGGTGGTGCTTGAATAAATTTGAAAGTTTTACAATACAAGGGAGATTTTTGTGTTTGCTATCAGCCTACACAAGTTTATTTGGGAATAACAACTTCATTGAAGGAGTCCAATATCCCTAACGCAATAACCAAATATCTAGGTATTACACAATCTTCTAACGCAAAACCAAATATGAGTAAACGAGGGCAACTCTCCTTTTGAAGTGTCAGGAGAGTTTTGAAAGTTGAAGGCCATGTTGACAGAAGCATCGATCTAGACCTTACCTGAATCAGGGAAGGAATTTATGGTATTCAGTGATGCTTTGTTGAATGGCTTAGGCTGTGTCCTAATACAGGATGATAAAGTAATTGTGTATGCATATTGACAGTTAAAATCGCATGAATGCAATTAACCGACGCTCGATTTAAAGCTGGTCGTTGTGATGTTTGCTCAAAAGTCTGGAGACACTGCTTGTATGGTGAAAGGTGTCATATTTATACGGATCATACAAATATCTTCTCTTTCAAAAGGAGCTAAATTTGAGACAAAGTCATTGAATCAAATTGTTGAAAGATTATGATTGTATAATCGATTACCATCCTGGGAAAAAAATGTTGTTGTTGATGATTTGACCTAGAATTTGGCAATTGAATTGAGAGCAATGTTCGCTCAGTTAAGTATTTGCGATAATGATAACCTATTAGTTGAGTTAAAAATTAAGCAGTGTTGTTTGAACAAATCAGAGAGGCGTAATATGCCAAAGCTAAGTTAGTAGAGAAAATAAAGCTTGCTCAGCAAGGTGATAATGAAAGTTTCATGATTGATGTGAATTATTGCATTTGATTCCACAATCAAATCCGTGTTCCTGATAATGTTGAACTGAAAAGAATAATTCTACACGAAGCTCACGACGGTTCTTTCGCTATGCACCATGGTGGTGCAAAAATGTATAGTGAATTGCAAGAATCGTATTAGTGTCCCGTAATGAAAAAAGAGATGGTCAAATATGTTGCAAAATCTTTAACCTACCAGTGGGTAAAAGTTGAGCATCAAGTTCCCATTAGGTTGCTTCAACCTATTTTAGTTCTAGCGCAGGAGTGGGAACAGATTGTGATAGATTTCGTAGTTGGTCTACCGACATCACCGAGCAAAAGAAATACTATTTGGGTGATAGTGGATTGATGAATGAATCTGCTCATTTTCTGGCCTTGAGAACCAATTGGTCACTCCTGAAATTGGTTGAAGTATATTTTCACAAGATAGTTAGACTTCACGATGTGTCTGTGTCTATTATCTCCGACTGAGACCCTCGTTTTACCTCAATATTCTGGAAGCAATTGCACAAATTGTTGGGCATGAGGTTGAATTTCAACACAACTTTCTATCCTCCATCTGATGGCCAATTGGAGCGAGTTATTTAGGTGCTAGAAGATATGTTGTGAGCTTGCGTTATTGAATTCGAATTTGGATAGGAATGTGATACATGCACAGATGAGGTGAAATTTATTAAATTCCATTCATCGAAGCTGTCAATTTTCAAGTTTGGGAAATCATTAGACTTGTAATGAATTTTTACATGGGATCCAAGCATTTTTAGGTTGATGTGTCTGCATAATTTTCGAATACCTATCTCTTATCTTTGAAATGCACTTTGAATCACCCAATTTCAAGTTCGTGAGCTCAAGTTATGATCGTTTTAGTAAAGACTATGTGAGTAAAATTTTTGCACGAGATTATGATGGGAATTACGAGGTTCGGGCTTTTAATTCAAGTTTAAGTCATATTGGGTTTGATTTTTAAGCTTAATTCTTATTATATATGAGCCCAATATTGTATTTATTAGGTTTTATTAATTTATTATTTATTCATTCTAAATTTTGGTTATTGTTTAAGTATTTTAAATTATTTAGGAGTTTTTGTTTCTTAGTCAAACAAGAAAGTTTAGTTTAAAACTACTTCTTATTTAGATTAATTAGAGTTTCAGTATACTTTATAGTTTTATTTGGATGTACTTAGTTAGCCTATATAAGGACTTCTTCATTGTTCATTGGGGAGAAAATTGTTTTCATTAACAAAGTTTTCAACTCTGGGAGTTTGTTTCTTGTGCAAGATTTATTTCTTGTGATTTTTAGAAATAGTTTTCTTCTTGATTTTCTTCAAGGAGTCATGAGAATTCATTCTTCACCATTCAATTTGCCAAGGATTATTTCTTGGAGGGTTGATTAGCTCCATTAATTGAGTTTGTTGGGATTTATATCTCAAAAGATTCAATTGGACATTTAACATTTTATCCATCATATCCATCGATTTATCGTTCCATCTTATTTTGAATATTTATCCTTTATTTTTTATTTTTTCTTATTTCTTTTGTTATTTTCTAAATTTGTTTGGTTTCTTCCTTTCAGGTCACATCCAAATCCTTCCTTCTTGAGTCAAACAACTTGAATTCGATCTTTATCCCATTTCCTCCGCTTCAATCCTTATCGGGATGTTATTTACCGCTAGCCAAATTTGTGTATAATAACAGTTTTTCACCGACCATTCAAATAGCTCAGTATGAAGCATTATATGGCCGACAGTGTAGAGCGTCCTTATGTTAGACAAAATTGAGCGAGAAAAAGGTAATTGGGCCGAAATTGATTTTGAAAGCAGAAGATGTGGTAAAGTTAATTAGAGAAAAATTGAAAGCGACCTCAGATAGGAAAAAAATCATATGCTGATTTGAAATGGAAAGATATTAAATATGCTGTGGGTGATAAGGTATTCTTGAAGGTCTCTTTATGGAAAAATATCTTGCACTTTAGCCGTAAAAGAAAGTTGAGTCCCAGGTATATCGGGCCTTATGAGATCATCAAGAGAGTGGGACCAATTGCCTACCGTCTAGCTCTACCATAGGAGTTGCAAAAAGATTCACGATATGTTCCATGTATCTATGCTATGATGATATTGATCCAATCCTTCCCATATCTACCGGTGGAATCAATTGAAATTTAGTCTAATCTAATCATATAAAGAAGAGCCAGTAGAGATTTTAGCTTAAGAAGTGAAATAGTTGAGAAATAAACGTGTGCCATTGGTGAAAGTCCTATGGCGAAGACAAAACGCTGAAGAAGCGACTTGGGAACTGGAAGAGACAATGAGATCCCAATATCCCCACTTCTTTCCAGGTAAATTTTGGGAATGAAATTTCTTAAGAAATGGAGAATTGTAACGACCCGATTTCTAGTGGTGTAAAAAAATATGGTTTTAGAACCTCGTCTCCGTAACCCAAGTCTGTAAATATTAAATAAAGATATTTATGGAGTTAGTTTATATATATTGAAATTTGATTAAATAATTTAGCCAAAAATATGGTTAATTAAGGCCTAGGGACTAAATTGTAAAAGTTTAATCGTTATAGAGTTTTAATTAGGAAAAGGCTTGAGGACATAGATAATAATTATCCAAGGGGCTAAAATGGCCAATAAACCAGTCTTAAATAGATGATAGTGGAATGCAATGGTGGATGTCATTTGTATTTATTAATTAAAGATTAAAGGATAATTAACTAAGATTAAACTGGTTAATCATGCTTAATTACATACTAAACCAACTATATAAACAAAAATTTAGTGGAGAAAGTTATCATCATCTCCAAATCTTGTCGTCCGCCATTAAACACAAAGGAAGAAAGCTTCAAAAACCTATTTGACATTCAACTATCAATTTCAAGTAAGTCCTTAGCCATTTTTTATTTTTATAGATTTATGATCATGAGAGATTGATTTAGCTAGCCCACGTATCAATTTGTTCAATTTGTTCAATTTTGATAAGTTACAATTGTTGTGAAATTGAAGAATTAGGCTTGAAATTTGTAGAAATTTGTCACACCCCCAAAAGTGGCAAATCCAAAAGAAGGGTGTGTAGATGTGAAGGTTATCTATTTTGGCACACTTTAGTAATGAGTTATCCAATTTTTAAGCTTCAAGTGAACTAATGTTTGGTGCATAGAGTATCCGCTTGTAGAAGTATATCAGGATTCATTCTCGTAGTATTCTTCAATTGAAAAAAGAGTATGACAAGTGAAGAGTATGCCTCAAAATGTTGGTTAGCATGATGCGCCTACTAAGTATACGTTAAAGCTATAATGGGCTAAAGTGTTTTTAAGGCCACACCATATACGAGTTACCGCCATAGGTATGGTATGCTAAGTGCGCTCGAAAGATGTGCAAGATGGGTTTTGTAAAGTGATTGGTTGAGAGTCAAATGAATGGTTTGATCGATCAAATAACATCGACATTAGATTTTCTTTTATATTTTCTTCAATTTTTGTAGGACATTTAATGGACAAACTCTATATGCATTTGACACTTGTCAAGATCCACTAAGAGGTACTGGGTGTATATATGTGGTAAGAAGGGAGTGTTTAGATGGTTTTTTCTTCCTTCCATTCTACGCTTTAGCTTTCTTAAAGATTAAATATTCTCTTCTTCTTCGTTAAATTGGAAGTTAAGGTTTTTGAGGTCATTGGTGGATGTTTCAACCTCCTAGTAAGTTTGATATCTGTACAGGTTAGGATTTTGAAAGAGTAAAGATGTTAAGAAGTATATAAACAGTAATATATGAATAAGAGACTCTGCATGGGGTCGTCTATAAATAAGATGATAGCAAAATGTCTGTAAATGAGTTTTAATGGTGATTCCATGTTCTTTTAAGCAGTTGCTACTACTGTTCGGGGAGGACGATTAGGTTTGCAACTCCAAGCTACAAAAGGTGAGTTTCAGTTGAGTCTTTATCTTGACTCATGAGTAGTATATTATAAAGGAAAATCGTCTATAGATGTTGCCATGGATAACTGGTGAAAGTATGTATGTGTGAAGCATCGTAAAAAGCTTTGCATGTTTATAAATGATTTATATGAGTTGTAGCATGAATAAGAAGATGTATGATATGTAAGCATGTAAAAGTAGGTATGGAAGATGATGAATTTGTCAAATGAATGAATGCATCTGCGTAAGTGTAATTGGTGTTAAGTGAGTAAATCATTCATTTGTGATGCCTCCGGTAGGGTAGGTACACTGCTAACTGGACTAGCAGATCACGTTGACAATAAATATACTCATGGTGTAGCCTTCGGTGAAATGTAAATTGGACTGACATAATACAACATAAGGATGTTTAAGTCCATGCGGCTGGGACCCATGTCATTGTACGACAATGAAATTATTCATGGTGATGCCTCTAGTGAGATGTAAATCGGATTGGTAGATTATGACATGATGATATGTATAAGACCATGAGGGAGAAACCTATGGCACCTTTTGAAAAAGTCTGCCAGGACAGTAAACACGTAACTCTTAGTGATGCCTGTGTAGAGTGATCTGATAAGCCTTAGTGGCGTATTCTATATCGCCTTTGTGGCGATTTGTGTAACGTCTATGTGGCGTATTTGGTGATGCTTGCATGGTAGAATCTAGTTAACTGCCTTTGTGGCAGGATTTGGGTAAGTTCTGAGATTTCTTCGATAACTAACTATATGATAAAGATATGATAAGTCTAAAGATAACTTTGTTTGGTTAGCCTTATGATAAAATTAAATGTGCTTTAAGGGGCGTTTCTTGAAGGAGAGTATGCATCTGTATTTCTAAAGGGGGAATTAGTCATAGTAGTCTATCAGTACATGAAATTGGCGTATTTGTAGTTATGAAAGGTTTAAGTGTTCGCTGGACTTGAATTTTTCTACGCTAATTAAGGAAGCAACTTGAGTTATCTAGTAATCGCCAAATCTGAATGGTTTTCATATCTTGTATAGTGGTCATCTAGAATCTAAGCCATTTTCCAAGTTGGGCCTTTTCGTGTTATGTAACATAGTTATTTGGAATCCTTGTAGATGATTTGGAACGTTTAATTATCAGTATAAGTTATGATTTGGGGTTGATTCAAGATATGATTTGATCGATAATCTATTAGCTATTAGAATTAGTATGAGAATCTGCCAGAATTAAGATCAATATAGATTTCAACTTAAGAGATCCGTTAGTTTTATTATCTGCCAAGAGTGATATTTGTAAGTACCCATCCTAAGGGAAAAAAGTATTCTATGTCTATTTGAAGGAGAAATCTGTCGAAGGTAGGCTCTATATGGATATTCTTATGAGAAGCACATTTGTTTTTGAGAAGGAAATGAGATCCGTATTGATTGGTGAAGTCTGGAAATATGTGAGTAAATTGACCAAGTAAGGAATTTGGCATATATGTATATGTGTGTTCGATATTTGGAATGTATCCGCCAAAGATAGAGATGAAATCCAGAATCTTCAAGACGAGAAGATCAACAAAAAAAATGTTTCAAGGTAAACTGGGTTAAAACTCACTAAGTTCTCTTGAACTTATAAGTGTTTGTTCATGTTTCAGGTTCTGTTGTAAGAGTGAGTACACCAGGAGGGACCAAGCCAGGAATACGCCAGGGTAGCAACAAGTTGGGATATTATACATACAGAGAGTATGGCGTATAGTACACTACGCCATGAAAAGTCCGTTTAATTAACGTTTCTCTACTGTAACATCATATGTGGTTTTTGAGACTTTGATATATTTAGTGAACATTTTCTTTTACCAATTTGTAGTTTTAATTTGTAAAAATTGCTAAGTGTCTTGTGTCGTAACATCCGATATCCAAACCCAATAATTTGGATTAGGTAGAGGGTGGTACAAAAATTTAGCTATGAAAAGGACTAAATTGTAAAGCTTAACAAACTTGATTGTTAGTTTTGTTACAATAGGGACCAAATTGAATAAATTAAAAACCTCTTATGAAATTATTCTAGAAAATGAAAGTATAGGGTCCCTAATGAGTAAATGTGAAATTGGATTTTAATCCGAAGCTATATACCGAAAGTTATGTTTGTCCCGGGTTTAGCGACTAAATTGAATAAATTATAAAGTATGCTTAACTTTATGTTTGAATGTGAATTGATGGAAACTGATATTGGTTTTTTTTTGTATTATTGTACATAGCTAACATTAATGGGAAACCATCAAGAGGAAAAGGAAAAGTGAAAGTTATCGACGAGTGACATGAAATTTCAGTTTGTACTTTTATGATTCAGATTGAAATATTTATTTTCACATACATGTTAATTGAATGAAAGATCACTGAGTTGAGTATATAGAGATAGTATGAATTGTTTTGTTGGTATTGACATGAAAAATCAAGAAAGTGGACTAAAATGAATAAAATGGAAAATAACATGAATTGGATTGTGAACATGATTGCGATTGAGAAATGATATATGTATTGGATCATAAAATAAAATTGAAAATTGGTACCCTATTAGCTGTTCGGACTGTGTCGGATATAGTTGACATGCCATAGGATTAGATCATGTACGAGTTTATGAGCTTATGCATCAGGATGCGCTTCGTACGCCAATATGCACTATATGTTCCAGTTTGCCCTACTTCGGTTTATCCGATGATGCACTTCGATGCCAGTTGGTGTGTTGGTTAGACGATCTGTGTAATCGTCTGAGTTCGATTCAGGTTAATAGGGGTTATAAACTTTAAGTTCGATAAATGATACCGATATTAGATTATGTGATGCTATGGAGGCAAATATGTGCATATGTCAATTGTGATAGAAAAAACATATAACCTATTATGCAAATTAATTGAAAACGAGCCCTGAGGGCTGAAACGAGCACGAATGATTCGATAGACTCTAGAAAAGGATTGAATGGAAAGTTAAAAGGTAAATGATATGGATTTATCATGAAATTTAGATGACTTAATGTCAATGGCATGTATGTATAAATGTTGAATTCATGATTGATAATAAATGCTAAATGGCTTAATGATAGGCAAATGGGCAAATGAATTGAATTGGTTAAATATGATGCCATGTTGAGTAGATTGATTTGTCATTGCTATAAGTATGCTCATATGTGTATAATATGATGAATTGTTTTGCATTATGGGATATTTATTGGAAGATATTGAGAATATGTGCATTATGTCAAATTGCTAATGTTATGTTATAATATCTTGAATCATGAAAGTACCATTGAACTTTATTGCTTAGTTTACAATTTGTTTATTTCGTGCACAGGTAGGTAATTCTCGAACCCCCAGGAGGTGAAATTAGCATCTAGACCACAACCATCGACTCAATATAGTTTGTAAAGTTCATTTCTTTTTGTCAAATGGCATGTACTTATGATTATCTAGTTTCAACTTGAAAATGGTCAAATTTGAGTAATGATGTAGAGTATGAATGAAATGGTTATTGGTTATGCATGGAAAGGGTGTTGATGTTTTGGAAATTGTATATTAAGTTGGTTGTATATATGTTGAATGGTTAATTGAGGCCTTAAGGCCAACCATTGTTGTTATATGTGAGCATGGAAATGTATGAAATGTATAAATTAGTGGTCCATTGAGGAAGTCATGACTCCACACCCTGGATGCTGCTGCGCCAACCCTCCTCGTCACGATGTCGACTCTGTAATGTTTTGAAAGCTTTACAATTTGGTCCTCAGGTTGGAAAGTTTGCTCATTGTCTTCAAGGTCTCGACACTGAGCCATGGAAGTCGCGATACCCACCTAAAATGTTTTAAAAACTTTATAGTTTAGTCCTTGTTTGACCCTGGGATGGTATTAAGCTTTTTTAAGCTCGCATATGACTCGAAATTAATTATATATCGTATTAGACACATATAATACTCATATCTAAATGTATAACGATTGAACTTGTGTTTAATTGATCGTAGTTGCTCCAAAAATGAATGTGACATCTTGTACCTTGGAGCCGGTGGTTGGGTTGAGTATAGGGTGTTACACAAATTGGTTATACGAGCCTTGAGGGGCTAACAAGGAAATGAGATGAATCAATTGAATTGAGAAAGATCGAATAAAAAGAAATGAATAGATAGTATGAAATGGAATGAAATGAATATGTTATGTTATTGTAATAAAAGACCTAATATGTATTTATAAACTTGGCTAAATGGGAACTTTGCATAATTTTGGTATTTGGCATGAATGGTATACAACTTGGTTGGATTTATAGCATCAATTGGTTGTATTCATGTGGCTAATGCTATTTTTATATTGACTTGAATCATGAAAGTACCATTATAACACCCTTAGCCCGTATCTGGCGTCGAATTAGGGTTACGGAGCATTACCATATCATAAGTCAATTATACATACACATTTCATCCCTATATCGAGCCCTCGAGGCCCTAAAAATACCTTAAAAACGATTCAGAACTAAATTGAAAACATTAGGAAAGTCTGAGAAAAAGTTACAAAATTTTGGAAAATAGGGGTTACATGGTTGTGTGGCCAGGCTGTGCAACTCACACGACTGAGACACATGCCCATGTCTCAGGCCATGTAACAATCGAACTAGGGACACACGACCATTCCCCAGCTCATGTCCTCTCCCGTGTAACTAATTGAGTAGGGTCACACAACCATGTGACACACCCGTGTGTTGAGCCGTGTAACACTCAAAATTGCCCCACGCCCATGTGCCAGGCCGTGTAACTAACTTGCACCCTAAGCAGTCAACAGATGACACACGGTCGTGTGGCCAGGCCGTGTGTCTTACACGGCTGAGTCATGCCCATGTCTTAGGTCGTGTGGACCTAAAATGAACCTTAATCAACAAGTTTACCATTTCAAGCTTACTTGGAATCTAAGTAAACCATTTACCAGCCAAAAGGCCTATTTAAAGTGACATTAATCAAGCCAAAAACATGCCAAAACAACATCCTAAGTGCCTAACCAATGCATCCTCATTGATACCACAAGTATATACAGTTGTACATCAAAATAAAACATCAAGCACAACTATCAATTCATCAACTCTATCACCTAACCAATGTACCTATCATAGGTACCTCAAGCACAACATATCATTAACACATATCAATCATATTTGCAATGGAACATCTTACCTCATTCACATGTATCATATAAGTTAGCAATTTACACATTAGATCATACTTAACATTTTACATATCCCTAAACATTAGTAATGACATACAAGCCTATTACATGCCATATAATCTGAAATGAACATTCCAAAAACTACCAAAATATATGGATAGTGTGACTTGAGTGCCGATCCGATCGTCCAACCTTCTGAGTATCTACAAGAGCAACAAATAACACAAGTAAGCTCAATGAAGCTTAGTAAGTTCAACGTATTTAAATGATAAATCTTACCGAAGTAAGTACTACAAATCAAATAATAATACAACCATGAATGTTCCCTACCATCCAAAATCTCAATCGGTAAATCATAAAAGTTCAATTCAATACTCAAATTAACGACAAATCCATCAAAATCTATAAACAATATACCTTATTGAAATCTTCAACTCGATGAACGACTTACAGATAAGTGTACATCGACAATACCACCAAAACACACCAGATGCTCAGAAGAGCTAGTCCATCCGAAACACACCAAATGCTCATCAAAGCTAATCCATCCGAAAAACACTAGTAGCTTCGAAGATTTAATCCAACCGAAACACACCAAAACAGAGAGTATAACACGAGTGTTCACAATAAATACTAAACCTCGATTTACTCGGGAAACATATATATATATATCACTCCACAATCGTCTCCACTCCAAACCCCCATAACACACCATATCTTGATTGTACTCTATCCCGCATTTAATCCGATCCAAGTAAAGATTTCAATAATTTTTATCAAATAACTTACAAAATTTATAATCAAATATAATTATCACATTACATCTTATCATCAAACATTCCATAAAGATTTTAAGTTATGAATTGTATGAACTTACCTGGACTGAATTGTAGTAGTTGCAGAAGTTCTAGGACTATTCTGTAATTTTTCCTTTTCCACGAGTATCAACGGGGTCTTGATCTAAAATATAAATTCTTCAATTATTAGCTTACATTTCACATTTCACATTCCAATTCACTTTACATTTTATACACTTTTATTTTTTAAATTCCCACAATTACCCCTAACATTTATAACTTTAGTCCCTTAACCCAAAAATCATCAAATTAAGCATTTTTTTAAGTCAATATTCTAGCCGAATATATTAACCCCTTAAGCAGTCCTTAATAAATATCAAATTCACTATCAAACCCTAAAATTTGTACATTTCTATAATTTAGCCCTAAAATCAAAATCTAACAAAACCACTTTACAAAATCATCAAACAACACAACCAAAGCTTCAAATACATGGTTATCAACAGAGACATTCAAGATTCATCAATGGCAACTTCTAAAATTTTAAACAGATTCAAAAATAAAGGTACGGGCTAGCTGGACCTAGTTGCAACGATCTCAAAAATATAAAAATGACAAGAAACAGGTAAGAGAATCACTCATGTGTAAAGAGTATAGTTTGGCCGATTCTCCAAGCTTAGAAGGTCATGGATATTTGGTTGAACAAGAATAATTTAGGAAGAAGATGACAAATTTCATGTTTTAATTTTGTTTATTAAATATTTATTTACCTTTTTAACCTTTAAAATTAATTAAAATTTCATCAAAACCACAC
>CM025145.1:16645497-16662134 GCA_013467495.1 Gossypium gossypioides | reverse complement strand
CATGAAAACTATATAATAAAGCATAAAATCACATTTTAATAATTTATATGTCCTAATTTCATATTTTCATATATTTCATTAATTTATTAAACAATTACTTAGTTTTAACAATAGATTTAAGTAAAAAGATGATAAATTACATAGGAAAAATCCTATATATTTTTTCGTTTACAATTTCCTCAAATCCTGACATGTTTGGAGGTCAAAATCAATATACCCGATAGGTGTAAGATCTCCTCAGGAATACACAAGCATATAAACCCTTGTTCTCTTTAAATACTTGAGTATATGCGTAACTGTTTGCCAGCATATTGGACGTGGATTTGCCTAATATCGACTCACCAAATCGCTATGAAAAAAATATCTGGACGTACGCACAACATGGCATACATGAGACTTCCTATTGCAGAAGCATAAGGAACATTTCTCATATTTTCTCTTTCTTCTATTGTCTTAGGACAGTTCTCCAAAGAAAGATGAAATCCTGATATAGAATGTTGAGTTCCCTTCTTCGAATTGGCCACTGCATAATGTTCCAATATCTTGTCTACGTATGAAGCTTGTGAAAGTGCTATCACTTTGTTCTTTTGATCCCTTAGGACTCGAATTCCTAGAACAAAATTAGCTTATCCCAAGTCCTTCATACTTGGGTTAACCATAAATCGATGACAATGTCCTTACATCATTCCCAATGAGTAGAATGTCATCGACATATAGAACGAGAAAGACTACCTTTCCATCTCTAATTCATTTATAAACACAAAGTTCATCTACATTTTGCTCAAATCCAAAAGTCTTGATCATTTGCTCAAATATTTGATTCCATGAGTGGGATGCTTGCTTAAGACCATATATATGAATCTAAGCAGTTTGCAAACTTTATGCTCATTTCCTTTAGCTATATATTCGGTGGGTTGCATCACATAGATCTCTTCAATATAGCCGTTCGATAATGTTGTTTTGACATCTATTTTCCAGATCTTGTAATTGAGAGCCGTTGCAATTGATAAAATATGCTGATTGACTTGAGCATGACAACCACAGAGAAGCTTTCTTCATAATTGATACCTTCTTTTTGAGTATAACCTTTTGCTACAAGTATAGCCTTTTAAGTTTCCACTTTTCCATCTGTCTTTTTCTTTTTTGCCGATCCACTTACACCTTATGGGTTTTATCCCTTCCGGTAAGTTCACAAGTTCCCACACTGAGTTAAAATTCATAGAGTCCATCTCAGCTTTCATAGTTATCCCAGAGCTTGGAATCAACAATCTGCATCTCTTCATCATATGTAAGTGGGTCATCATATGTGAGCGGGTCATTATCTTCTTATTTGGTAGACTAACTGTTTAAAGCAATTTTGCCAAATTTGAAGAACTCAGGCCTACAAAAGACTCTTCCACTGTGACGAAGCACCTTATGTTGGTGACCATTTGCAGGTCTACTATTAGAAGTTGGTTTTGGAATCGTTTCTATAGGGCTTTTTGTATTTCCCTAAAGTTCCTTTAATACTTCTTTACTTTGAGGTGAAGTCATTCATGTAACTTTCCTCAAAGAAAGTACCATGAGTTAACACTATCATTTTTTGCTTTTTCAAGTTATAAAACAAAACACCCATTATTCCTTTTGGATATCCCACAAACATGCACAATTCCATCTATGAACCTAACTTCCTCGCACCTTTATCCAATACGTAGGTTGGGTATCCCAAATCCTTAAATGATTTATGTTTGGCTTTTTATCGTGCCAGAATTCACATGGAGTTTTAAACACTGCCTTATTTGGTACATTTTTCAAAATATAATAAGTCGTTTGTAACACATATCTCCAAAAAGAGATTGACAAATTTGAATAACTTAACATCGAACAAACCATGTCTAACAAAGTTTGATTTCTTCTTTTTGCCATGCCATTCTGTTGTAGAGTGCCCAATGTTGTTAATTGGGATAGAATCCCTTTCTCTATGAGATACCCTAAGAACTCATCTAATAAATATTCCCTACCTCGATCGGGCTAAAGTGCCTTTAAGGGAAAACCTAGTTGTTTCTCCACTTTTGCACGAAACTATTTGAATTTATCAAAGGTTTCACTCTTGTGGTGCATTAGGTACACATACCCATATATGGAATAATCAACAATAAATGTTACATAATACTCGTAACCACCTCTTGTACTAACGTTTATGGGCCACATACGTTAGTGTGCACAAGTTCTAAAGGTTTTAGGGCCCTTGTTCCTTTTGCATTAAAAGATCTCTTAGTCATATTACCTTTCAAGCAAGATTCACATTGTGGAAGATCAACTTCCTTAAGCGAACTTAAGGTGTCATCTTTCAAAAGTCTAGTGATTCTTTCTTGGTTAATATGACCAAGTCTTGTAACACCCTTAACCCGTATCCGTCGCCGAAATAGGGTTACAGAGCATTATCGTATAAACGTAACAAGAATATACATTTCAAACATTAATATAATCATAACATTATCCATTCATATACATGCATATTTTTCCTTAACCAAGCCCTTGGGGCCCTAGAAATATGTTAGAAACAATTCGAGACTAAATTTGAAACATTTGGAACATTTAAGAAAAAGTTGGAAAAATTGAACTGCAGGGGTCACACGGTCGTGTGGCTCACACGGCTGAGGCACACACCCATGTCTCAGGTCGTGTAACATTCAAAATAGGGACACATGACCATGTCCCAGCTCATGTCTGTACCCGTGTAACTTTTGAAGTTGGGTCACACGGCCAAGCCACACTCCCGTGTGCCAGGCAGTGTAACTCTCAAAATGGCTACACACGCCCGTGTATCAGGCCGTGTGCTAGGCCCTGTAACTGCCTAACTTGCAAACCTTAAAACCTACAATGGACACATGACCGTTTCTCATGGCCGTGTGTCACACACGGCTGAGTCACACGCCCGTGTCTTAGGCTGTGTGGACATGAAATTGACCAAAATCAAGCCATTTTGATTCACCCAAATCAAGCATGTACCTAACAACATTTGTGCACAATCTCAAAGCTTCAATACCTTACCAAAACATGCATAAAATGACAAATTCAATAGACCATTATCATACAACCATTATGCCATACAAGGCACCTTAATTACAATCATTCAAACATACCTAAACATGTACACTTACCATATCTCAATCATTCATATATAATTCAATACCACTTCCAAAATATACCATAATTATAAATATTAGAACTTCCACATGAACATACCATTTGGTCACTCAAACATGCATCATAATTTAGCCATATTAACATATACCAACAAGGCATAAAAAGTACCAAAAGTACATCAACCAAAATAACATATACATGCCAAACTTATCAACTAACATTCAAACATAAGTCCACCTATACATGCCATTATAACCTTGGCCAAAACATAAAAAACTATTGATATGATCATTGGATAGTGTGATAGATCTCTGACGAGCTTCCAAACTGATCGAGCTTTCGATTATCTATAAAACATGGGAAAGAAAACTATGTAAGCATGTAATGCTTAGTAAGTTCGTAAAACATGAACATAACTTACCATTTCAATGCATAACCTTAAAATTAAGTATGATATAATCCAATCATAAGCTTGGCACAAGCCTAAGCACCATCAACAACACATGTTAGTGCATTAACACATAATTCACTTGAATTATCATAAGGTAAGAATATACATGAACACACTACTTTTGAATTCATCCTTTTCATGAACATAGATATATTTTCATTGAACATTTCCATTTTAAACCTTTTCATAGATTCATGACATAGTTCATTTGAACACTTACCATTCCATTCCTTTTCATGCCTGTTGAACCACTTAGAATATCTTCGGATACGTGGGAAAGCTCACACGAAGTGTGCTAAACCTATAACCGTAACCTTTCCTTTTCCTTTACATCGTTGCTCACATGAGTTGTGAAATGGGCTTGCTCACATGAGCTGTAGGTCACAATGTAAGCTACACGATGCTACTCACACGAGATGTGGAGTATCTGCAACAAATGTAGGACCTCAGCCATCGGTAGGACATACAAGACCAACACCTGAAACATGAAAACCCTAATGACATGTCATTTGTATCCTACGAATTCCTAGGGTTCAAACAGGGCTCGATAGTCATCGTGACATCATTGGATTTACATCATTTAATTTCATGGAAAATAATACATGAACATATAGATCAATATAAAATTAAAATGTTATTTAATCATACGAACTTGTCTCGACAAATAAAGCGTAAAAATGTAGTTGATCAACCTAAGGCTTTCGTTTTTCTTTGATCTAAATCTGTACGAGCTCTATCTTAATCTAAATAAGAAAATTCAATCCATTTAATACTTATATTATTCAAATCGGTCCATATTTCATTTTTTGCAAAATTACTATTTTGCCCCTAACATTTTAACATTTTTACAATTTAGTCCTTAAACTCGTAAATTAAAATCTAAGCATTTGCATCCTCATTTCATGCTAGATGAGTTCACTAGGGACATCTACTAACTCATATAAATCTCCATTTCATGAATTTAACATAAACTTTTACCATTTTTACAAATAAGTCCCTAAATGATAATTTCATCAAAAATCCCTTTACAAAACTTGTTTATTTAACAACAAGGACTCATAATCTTCCATCAAACATCAAAAAGCATACAAGAATATTCATGGGAAACCCTAAATCTTTAACAATTTTGCAAATTAATCCCCGAGCTAGCTAAGTTAAGCTACAATGACTCCGAAAACATAGAAATCATTAAAAACGAGACAAAATTATACTCACATGCACTATATGAACTTGGCCGAATGTGTAACCCTAGCTATGGCTTTCTTCTTCTTCAATTTTAGGTGGAAATAAAACTTAAAGAAGATGATGCATTTGTTTATGATATTTTACTTTAACTTATTTATTAATTTACTTTATTAACCTTTCATTTTAACTTACAAATCACTTAATTTATGTCCATCTTTGTCCACTAACAATTAAAATGGTCTAATTACCATTTAAATTCACTCACATTTATGTTTCATAGAAATTAGACTCCTTTAGCTACTAGAACTCTACTTTGCACCTTTTACGATTTAGTCCTTTTCACGAAATTAAGTATGCAAACGTCAAAATTTCTTAACAAGATTTTAATACGACCCTACTACCATTTCATAGACATTAAAATAAAAATAAAATAATAATTTTCTCATCAAGTTTGTCATCTTGAAACTACTATTTTGATTTTATTGAAAACGAGCTATTACAAGTCTCAAATGCCAAAGATATGCCTCATTAGAGGCAGAAGTTTTAAGTCTTTTATTTGAAATTTTAGTTTCAAGCAGTGTGTACATCCTTAGTTTGAGAAAACAGAGAATATTTGACATCTATCCATTACAGATAAGTTTATGATTTCTAAATATTGGAATACTATTATTAAAGGTCACGATCAAGTCGTCTTTAAATAAATATGGAACAAAAATCAAGTTTCTTTTGAAACTTGGTACATAGAAAACGTCTTCTAAATAATCTTCCTAAAACATCTTCAACTGCCACACTTGTCCCATTTTCAGTCCGAAACCATATGCTCTTTTCTCTAAGATCTTTCGTTTCTTCGAACCTCTGTAGAGAAACACACACATGATTAGTGGCTCCAAAATCAGTGACCTAGTGGTCTACTGAATCTTCCTTTAAGCAAACTATCATAAAGAGTTCCATACATTTTCCCTTAATGGCTAGGTAATCCTTTTGCTCTTTACAGTTTTCCTTGAAGTTCCTTTTCTTGCTGAAAAAGAAACATTTAGACTTGAATAAGTCTTTTGGCTTATTGGTTCTCTTCCTTCCCACTTGAATTGACCTAGAGGACTTTGCCTTGTTTCTTTTAGCGTGCTTTTCCTTCCTTTTAGAGGAAAAAAAAAACAACTAAGTTTTTTTTCTACTTTTTAGGCTAGTTGAATGCCATTCAACATAAACTCATAAGATTGTATTTCCTTCATGAGTTGTGTAAGCATCAAATTCTTGTTCCCAAGGTTATATGTGGCTCTCAAGACTGTAAAATCCTTGGACAAGCTTTTGAACACCATCTCTTTTTACGTGTTCTGGTCTAAATTGGCCTCATTATCCATAGCCTTGATAAAGTATCACATAAGAGTAATCAGATGGTCTTTGATTAGAGTGTCAGGCTTTTGCTAGGCATTCATCAAACTTTTTATAGCTGGCTATCAAGCCAAGGCAAATTGGCTTCCGAACATGTCCTTTAGTGTCACGCCCTAGAATTTATTTATTAAATTGTGCAAATTTGTATCACAAGGAAGAAAAAGGCCTAGTGGTTTAGTATGTTAATTAATTGCTAGAGGTCTCATGTTTGAATTCCCCTACACTCCATTTTATTTATTTTTCTCATCCTAGCCGCAATTGTTGTCCATTCTAGAAGGTCAACACTCCCCCTTTTCGTCCAAGTCTTTCCATAAAAGGGGGAGATTCTCCTTCTTTTTGTTGAGTCAAACTTTCCTTCCAAAGCCCTTTTTTACTTTCCTTTTTTTGCAAAATCCCCCATTTCACTCCCTTTGTCCCCAATTTTACCCAAAATGAGTTGTTAACTACCCATGACTAGCCCTAGCTCTCCCTAAACCTCATTTTTTTCATTTTGTTACTCCCTCTTTTTCTCTCCTCTCTTCTTTTGCTGTCCACCAACTTTTCCTCCATCGTTTTTGGCTTTTTCTATTTTTTCAAAATTTTTGAAGCCATTTTTCTTCCAACCTCTTCCCCTCCTCCACCATACTCAGCTGCCGCACCTTTTCCCTTCCCCACCGCCTGTAACAGCCTATTTTTAGTGAAATCAGAATAATGGTTTCGGGACCACAAATTCGAGTCCGTAAGAAAAATTATTTTATGGTTTACCATATGATAGAAATATCGTATAAAAATTTTGTTAAAATTTTTTTACCGATTTCATGTTTCATTAGATGGAAGTGACCTAATTGCATAAAATGCAAAAGTTGAATTCTAGTAGCTAAAAGAATCAAACAACTATGGAATTCAAAATTTGAGGTCCTTATAAGGTAAATATACCATTAAGAGGAGTTAGTAGATAAGTATGATGATTCATCCATGGAAATTAATTAAAGAAAAGAACTAAATTGGAAAGTAAAAATAATAAAAGATGATAAGTAATTAAATAATAAAAATATCATCTCTTTCATCATCTTTCCCAAATTATTTATATGGAAACCCTAGCTAAGAGAAAATAATTCAAGCAAGCTTACTTGGCTTAATTGGATCCAAATAAACCAAATACGGAGCTAGATCGAGCTAAAGAAAAAGTAATAGATTAGTAGCATACAAGTTCACGAACATTGTTGAGGTAAGTTCGTGTAACTAAATTGAGAATTTATATGTGTTAATTGAATTGTATGTATGTGTTTGTATTATTGTCATGCATATGAAAGTATTTACATATCTGACAATGATCAATAAATATAAAGTCCCGTTTGAATATATGAAATTCGATGGATACAGGATTTCCCGTATTGGTTGTGGTCCTGCATATGTTGCAGACACACTACAGCTCGAAAGAGCATCCCGTTATTAGCCCTCTCGAGCTTCCAGTTATAGAACCTTCCCGTATTGGTTGTGGTCCTGCATATGTTGCAGACACACTATAGCTCGAAAGAGCATCCCGTTATTAGCCCTCTCGAGCTTCCGGTTATATGGTTCTTACGAGCTTCTCATTAATAGCTCTTCGAAGCATCCCAATTGGTTGTGATTCTGCATAATTTGTAGACACACCACAGCTCTTATGAGCGTCCCGATGTATGGCTCTTCATGAGCTTCCCGATTAAAAGCTCTTTATGAGCTTCCTGATTAATGGCTCTCTGTAGCTACCCGATATAGCTCCTTAAACTTCCTGATATATGGCTATCCAGAGCTTCTCGTTAATGGCTCTTCGGAGCTACCCGTTATTGGTTTGCATGAGCTTCTTGATTATAGCTCTTATGAGCTTCTCGTTATACAGCCCGGATAAGCTTCCCGTTACATGGCTCATATGAGCTTCCCATTATATGGCTCGAGAGAGAGCTTCCTGTTTATGTGCTCGTATAAGGATTCTCGAATATGAATTAAAGGTTTACAGTTTTGTACACTTCATGTGTACTACCCTTGTTTCCATTGATATTTTAAATGATTCAACGGGTAAAGTTCTAATATGAGATGATATGAATTCAAGATGAATTACTATGAGAAATACTTGAAATACAAAGATATGATATTATATGTATATGTTCATGGACACTTGAAGTAATAAATACATGTATGTTGAAATTGAATATTGATGAGCTCATTCATGTTCTCGGTATTTATGTGAATTACTTAACTAACATGCTTGATGAGGTTCTGTGCTAGGTTATTGGCCAAATTGGTTTGAGCATGTTTATTTGCTTACCATAAATGTGAATTTAATTGTTAAGTTAAATTCTTGTTATACGAACTTACTAAGTATTAAATGCTTACTCTGTTTTAATTTCTCTGTTTTATAGTATTCGGAGGCTCGTAAAGGTTGGAAGCTGGTCGGAGCTACATCACACTATCCCTCAGACTCTTCGGTATAAATATAGTAAACTAATTTTGGTTCTAATGGCATATATAGGCTAAATATGACCAATAATGGCAATGTAAATGTTTCGTTATAACTAGCCATTGGAATGGCTTGTGATTGATATATTCTGATAAGTTATATATGGTCTTAATGTGTTTGATGAGTCTTGAAATGGATAAATGATGAAAATTATATAGGTATGTTGATAAATGGGTTAAGATGATATGATTGGTAATATATATATGTTATGTGATCAATTAGGTAAGATAAAAGAATGGACATATGGAGAATATTGACATGAATTGAACTTGAATTTGGCTTGATTTGAAAGGTTAGTAATGCTTTGTGAATGTGATAAAATGTGAATGTAGGTGGAAGACAAATTGGGTGAGGAATAAGGCTTGGAAATGGCCTTATTTTGTCCACACGGGTAGAGACACGAGCGTGTGTCTCACCCATGTGTGACACATGGCCTAGCACGTGGGCGTGTGTTTCAGCCGTGTGTCCCCTGCATCTTAAAAATTCAAAAAAGAATACTCAAGATTTTTCACACGGCCTAGCACACGGGCGTGTGGCTTGGTCGTGTGACCCCTGCACCTACACACGGCCTAGCACACGGGCGTGTGACTTGGCAATGTGACCTAAGTCAGAGAGTTGAACGAGTATGGACACAGGTTGGGACACGACCGTGTGCCCTATTTCGAATGCCCACATGGCCCCTGCACCTTGGAAAAATTTTGAGATTTTGCGAAAATTCTTTAAGTACCCGATTTAGTCCCGACCTATTTCTAATACATAATTTGGGCCTTGAGGGATTACATGAGGGACAATATGATTGTATATGATTGATTTTTTATATGATTGACGAATGATATTAAATGTCTGTATCTGATCTGTAAATTTTGATAATACTCCGTAACTCTGTTCCGATACGGATATGGGTTAAGGGTGTTACACCGCCGTTATCGCTGCACTACTGTTGTCGCGGTGCCGCCGCCATCGGCATCATCAATTTTTTCCGTTTTTCTTCTTTTCTTCTCCTCTTTCCAAAAATCCTCTTGTAAACTCTTGAATCTGATTTTTCATTATTAAAAATCATCTTTCAAATTTTTATTTTATCTAAACTCTTCTATTTTCCGATTATAAGGCCTAATCCCCCTCTTTGATCGAGTTTTTGAGATTTTGTTGCCAAGCCCTTTTCTCTCCGTTTAATCATAAGTATAAAGAATTATCGTAACCATTATACTTTCATTGTATTATTTTTTATTTAACAAGGATCTAACTATTCGGTTTCGTGCCTTATTGAAAAGTATTTGTAAATCCTGGAATACGTGCATCAACTATAGAAAGGGAAGATAGTTGACGATCTTTTTGTGTAAGTGGTGCTGAATCAGTGTTATTTTATTACAGGAATGTTATTATTTTGTTAGATCGATACCAACATGTATTTTGATTTAACATAGTGACTCAAGGAAATTAGATTCATCTCTTTCAAAGTGGAATCGAGATCTAATCCATCAAATCTAAGGTGTGGGGATTTAAGAGATATTATTCGATATTAATGATTAAATTAATAATAATTAAAATACTTTTTAAGTGTATTACTCATGGATATTTGATATTTAATATATGAGATTATGTGAATACAAGTGTATTCATAGAAATCGGTAAAAATTGATAAGCGAGGATAATAAGTAAGTAAATCCTGGAATTCTATGATCTGTGACGTGATTAGTTTATTGAATAATTCTGTGATGTATGATCATATATAATTTCCATCACTCATGTCATGTGATTTATGGCTCATAAAAATATGATATACCGACTTATATGAAAAAAATATTTGTTATTAAATTTTTATCTAAGGATTTGTATGTTGATTATGCCCTACTATGATGTTTTGATTTGCATGATAAAGCATGCTATTGTGAAATTATGTGTAAAAAAAATGAGATCTTATTCACATGTTAAGCATGCCATACTCTAATAATCTAATTCGTATGTAAAACATGCTACTGAAAAATCTGTTCTGTTGCCATAACACATGCATGGGGTGGGAAAAAGGTACAGAGGAAGTATCTGGCAATAAATCTGCATTTTTGGTGGCTTGTCCACAATATTTTGTATCTGGTAGTAAATCTACGATATCTAGTGGTTCAACCACATTTCGGTGTGTTATTGGTTGGATGAGTTCTGGGGAACTCTTTGTGGTGTGTAGCGGAGTTGGGTAGGATTCAATTTCTAATATCTGTATTATATTTTGAAAAATGTTGTATTGATTTTGCCACTACACAATCTGCCATATCTAATTTTATAATTGAGTAATTTATTTACGTTATAGATTGATTAATATGATGTTGTGATGAATTATTTTGTGAAATAATTGTTATTTGAGACCAACACTAAGCATTTTAAGCTCACCCCCTTCAAACTTTGATTTTCAGATAATTGAGGTTAGGATGGGCTTGGCTACAGAGGTACTCTTGGTTATTTTTTAGAAAACTTTTCAAGTAATGGTATTGGACATTTTTGTTTTTGTTCATGCTATATGGACTCTAATTTTGGGACTTTGGTTTGGATTTTGACTTGGGAACTTTGGATAATGTTTTAGGGTTGTTTTTGAAAGATTTGTTATGTTAAATTATGATTTAAATAATTTGAAGAAATAAAACTAAAATGATGGATTATTTTTATAATAAAATTTATTAGACTCCAAGTAACAATTTTAAACTTAATACTCGATTTTCAAAACCCATCACAACATGTTTACAAAATCAATGATTTCTGAAGTATCAATATCAAACTTATGATTTTCAAAATGACCAATAACTTAGCTATGAGATTTCCGCTGCGATGTTTTTGTTGAATCTTGACATTTTTATTTTAAACATAAATTCAAATTTCTAACACAATTAAATAACACTTTAAAAACATAAAAATTATTAAAAATGAGGCTAAAACGAACTTACATGCATCATCCAAAGCATGGCCGAATATTAAGCTCTAGCTATGGCTTCCTTATTCAACAAATTTCAGTGTAACAAAAGTTAAAGAAGATGATGACATCTTTTAATTATTTTAATTTTCTTTTAATAAATAAATTACTAATTTAACATTTGTTCTAATATCAAAATTCACCTATTTAATGTCCACCTTTGTCCATTATTTATAATAAGGGTCTAATTACCATCTAGGTCCTTTTTCCTTTATTCAATAAGCCATTTAATCACTCCAATCAAATAGTGATCAAATTTTACACTTTTTATGATTTAGTCCTTTTTGCTTAATTAACTATCGAAACATTAAAATTTCTTAGCGAAACTTTAATACCACCTTAATAACACTCTAGTTATAAAAATATTTACGACTCAGTTTATAGAAACGAGGTTTCGATACCTCATTTTCTAAAACCACTTGACCTTAAGGTCTTACCACTTGAACTTAATTAATCATTATATCACATAAATTACCATAACGAAATCATTTTTAAAACCATATTTGACTCTTAAATATTAAATAATAATATTTACGAACTTATTCGTCAGATTTGTGGTCTCAAAACCACTAAAAAATGGGCTGTTACAAATAGGGTCGACCAAATATCAAACAATAACAAGATAATTCTTCTTACTTTCAAGAAATTTTCTCAGTGAGATCCACATGGCAATCCTACTGTAGGGTAGTTAAATTGTCATGCCATTAGTAGAGACCATTGATGGAAGCTGTAGATCTTGTTTAGGGACCTTCTCCCACTTAATCTTTTAAAAACATGCAATGTTTTTAATGTCCGGTTTCAATCATGAATGACCAACATATGCATGACAAGTACATGTGGCATTTTTCCTTAAACTATATGGCATGCTTATTATACATATGCATGAACATACATTCACAATCAAATAAATATTATCATGACATCATAAATAAACACATTAAATTTAAATGACTCTGACCAACCAAAGTTTCCACGATTTCATCCTAGAAAAAATTTTATGAGTTCACCACTTTGTATCTTCTATTTTGCCACCACGAACTTTCACTGTGATATTAGTTCACGTCACTGTCATTTTTCTGTTGTCATCATCGCGCCATCATTATTGAGTTGCCGTCGACCATCTCTGAGCTACTGTTGACTATCGTTGCTAGGCATCGTCGGACCATTTTTTGCTACTGTTGAGCCATCATCGACCACCGCTGGACCGTCGGATGTCGGACCATCTTCAATTGCCACCTACCACCGACAACCTCTGTTGCTGGACCATCGATTTTTGCTAGGTTGGGCTTGCATTGTCTCGATCAATTTGGATGTATCTCAATTTTTTGGGTTCCGTTGAAATTATTGATTGCATAAGTCTTAATTTTTGTTTTTGGCTCACACAATTTCTAAAGTAATTAAATAAATAAATTTTGCATGGAGATGATAGTTCACTATCTAATCTACATACTCAAAAATTAATAATAATTACATTCAATTTTCTAATAATCACAACTTTTGTAAAATTACTTTATCATATATAATAATATAATAACATACATTCATTCATATACATATTCCTAAACATGCTGATAATTATAAAAATGTCACATCTTATCAAAATTAATCACACATGAGAAGAGAAAATTTTTTGTATCTATTTATACTATAAACATAGCATAACCTGGCTCTGATACCAATTTTTGGAAAAATCTAGTTTGAAAATGATTTTCTTGCGTAGCGAAAAAATAAAATTTTGATAACTGAGTCAGTTTATAATATCTATAGTAATAAACTTTTCCTAAAATCACACCTGTGTTTTGGGCTAAACGAATCCTTGTCATTCTAGACTTTCAACCAAACAACCTTCTCCATTATTCTCGTATCACTAACTGCTTTGAGTGTCTGCTCGAACAAATTTGAATCAAACATAGAACCACAAATTATTTACTTACTTTCAGTAGGAAAGTAGAACTCTTTTTCTAATAGAAATAGGTAAAAGTGTTATTCTCAGAAAATAGAATTTATACTTAGAAATAAAATTTCACTATTTTTGGATAGAATAACAATATCTCAAAGTTGTGTGTAACTTCTTGTATATTTAGCCTTACTAGTGTCATCTATTTATTGGGAGAAAAAGTGAAACCCTTATTGAATTAGTATAGGTCTATTTAATAGAAAAACAACTTCCTAGTTGAACTAGGAGAGAGAGGGGAAACAACCCTAGTTAAATATATTATGGTTTGCTATTTTATGTATACAACATGAGGGGCTTTTAGGCCTCTCCCATATCGTGTCCAATTATAAGTGTTTCCTGGACTTTTAACCCAACAATTTATAATTCAATCCAACACATACATATTTTTCTATTTTCCCAAAATAAGCATCATGAATTAATTTAAATTAATTAATTAATTAATTTCCTAATTAAATAATTTTTTCAACTGATTCTGATTCCGTTAAAATCATGATAATTTTACCGTAAAAGAATCTATGAGAAAATATATTTAATTTTTTTACATTCAACAGATTCATAATGATTAATTAATTTAATTCCATTTTCGAACTTCAATTAATTAATTAATTATTTGAAAAATCATAAATTAATTCTTAGGCCATTTCCATACTAAGTGAGAAAACCACATTCATTTTTGAATGTTTCCCATTTCTCTAACTTTACCATTCCTATTCATTTGATTCAACATGCAATTCATTTCTGGTTTCAACGAGCTAGCGAGGGACTGATTGGACATATGTGATTAGGGCTCAAATAATTTATAATTAAGTTCCAGTTTTTCACCTATTAATTATAAACTCATTTAGTCACGAAGACATTCCACTATAGTATTGTGATTGAGCTCTCCCTAGTGATATACAAAGTAACTCGATCAGTGCTTGTCCAGTGGCCTTGTCATAAGTGTGTTACCCCCATAGGATATCCTTAATCTCTTTAGGATAAATCTGCTCTCCCAATATAATCATATTTTATCTCATGGTAACCATTATGTCTTCCTTCATGAAAAGTCAATTACTATAAAATAGAAATTAAGTCATTTATCACAAAGACGAATGACCGTGGCCGCGTTTACTTTTCATTTATCGTGTAATGCAAATGAGAGGATATCATTTACCCATGTCTGGAGCTATGAATTCCACTATTGTGAATGATACTACATACTGAAGAAGTCGTATACCCAACGTACTAGCTTTTGGTTCCTTATCTATTTAAACTTAGGCTCTTACATCAAAGTATACAAGTCATGCATACATATCCCATCATCCACTTAGGATTAAGGTATGTCACACTATGAACGTCACAAGTGAATAAATCCATAAACAAATTTAGGATCTATTCTGCTTGGATCCAGTCTGATGTACTGTCAGTCTAGTCAGCCACATTTATGTCTCTATCTTCTGGAAGTCATCCGCTCCAATGCCCAAGACAAAGCATATCCCCAATTGGACTTGATAGACGACATATTAGTCTTTCAATCGGTTACTCATTTTTGATTAAACTAAAGACATGCTTAAGTTCGTCTGTTAATATAAGTTGTCTTTTTGTATTACGATTCGACCACTTAATACCGCTTAATATTAGTTAAACATTAGACAACCAGTGAGCTAATATTTGTTTCTATTTTCTTTAAATGCAAAAACCACATAAGGACAATATACAAAAGGCATTGATGTCATTCATGAATAATTTTACTAATCAAATTGTTCGAAAAATTACAAGTGTACAAACGAATATACTACAATTAGAGCATTAGATCCAACAACCAATCGATATTATATATGGTGTATTTGGAATTGTTAAAGTTGGAATAACTTTGGTATGCAAATGTGTTAATATGTTTGGATATATTGAACTTGTACCTAATGGTTAATATAGAAACAGGTGGTAACGTCGCGACGACAGGCTCTCAACGTCGTGATTTGAAATCGACAGAGAGTGGCATTGCGACCTTAGACTTTTGATGTCACGACGACACTAACTGTTTTTATAAGGTCGCGGTGTGATATCCATGGTGTCGAAACTTCAACCCAATAGTTTTGAAATTTTACATCTTAGTCCTTATATGACCTCGGGTTATCTAAAGAGTTTTTCGTAAGCTCGTATAAAGCTCAAATATAATTGTAAATCATGTTATGATTTCATAACAAAATCAATAGCATGTATGAGTTGTTAAGTTTGAATTGTAATTGATAGTAGTTGCTCCGACAATGAATGTGACATCTTGTAGCTCGGACTCGGGGATTGGGTTGGGCATAAGGTGTTACACAATTGCTCTCATCTTATTCTTATTATTATTTTTTTCAATTCTAAACCCCACAAAAATTTTCTCCTCCATTATCAAAATGGGAGTTGCTCGTAATTTCATGCATATTTTGTTATTCGTTACAACATTGTTTATAACTTATATATTTCTGTATCGCGTAAGGGGTTTTTGTATCCTTTAGTGATTGGTTATTCCATATAAGTTTCTAGTTTTTAGAAGCTATCAAAAAGACCATGATCTCTACATATTTGAGAATTCCTTTAGGTATTTTTAGTATACGTTATATATTTTGTTTTTTAATATAAGTTTGTGAAAACTATAACAACTCTCTCAATTACCAAATGCCTTATACCAAATAGTATAATTCCTTGTGTATAACTATATCTCTGACCAGATAACAGATGATTTCTAGTGATCCCAAGATTACTAACAAAATTTCATATTTCTCAATCAATTCAAGAATTCTTATTCCCTCACGTGCTTGAATCTGCTAAAAAATAAAAAAACACCAACCTAAGTTTTAACTTATTTTATTTTTCGGTAATTTCTCTCCTCTTCTTTTTATTATTAATTTTTTTTTTATTTTAGACCCACAAAAATTTCCCCCATTATCAAAATGAGAGTTGCTCGCAATTTCATGCATATTTTGTTATTCGTTACATCATCTATAACTTAGATATTTCTGTATCGCGTAAGTGGTTTTTGTATCCTTTAGTGATTTAGATATTCCATATAAGTTTTTGGTTTCTGGAAGCTATAACAAAAGACCATGATCTCTACAAATTTGAGAAT
>CM025145.1:16625043-16636172 GCA_013467495.1 Gossypium gossypioides | reverse complement strand
GTCATTAACTAAGTGTCATAATTCACATATTTAGTCATATTCCATGCATTCTTTTACACATTATTTATACGAACATTTAGGCATACATATATCAATATTCCGACACATATCAATCACATATAAGCACATATAATCCCATTTCATCACAATGTATGATAATTTGGATCTTGAGTTTATGAAACATAAAGTGGACTCTATCACCACTCATTGGATACACGGATCTCCAACACACCACACATAAATATCCCAGTGAATAGAGCTTGGTTCACATTCCCTTATCTCTCCAAACTTTCACTGGGCCTCAGTGCCCCATATATCACAACACAAATAAGTGAGTACTCACAATCCTATGGCATGACAACTATATCCAACGGTTTCGTCAAGTTACAAGGTTAAAATATCCATAATGTCATCAAATATTACTTACCAATTATCTGCACATATTTACCGCATAATCATATCATTAGCACATTATAGACACTGTTACATGGCATGAATAACATACCCTCATATTTATCGTCACAACAGTAATCACAACATGTTCATATTTCATCACATCATAATTCTCTTCATCACAATTCACAAACATATTTATCACATATTTAGCATAGGTAAAAGAACACTTACACTCGGAATTTAGAGGAGGGGCTTAGACTACCTCTAAATTCCCAAAATACACAACGAATCATCTATGAGCAATGATTCTAAAACACTCATTGAAATATTCACTTTTTCCAAAAAACTGAAAGCTTAGACTAGCTTCCCTTTGCTTTTATCTCTACTCGTTGAAGGTCCTATCAACTCCAACATTTCAGCAAGACAAACCATACATGTATTTAGTAAAAAATCAGTCAATAAATCACCTCAAACAGCCACAAACACAAGCCTAAGCTATATTCTGTTCTAACCAAAACCTTTAGCACAACAAACTTAAAATTCGAATAACTCAGTCTACGCTTAATCTTTTCGCATGAAACGAATTCCATTCATCTACATATTCATCTACGACTAATTCCCAATTGTTAAACTTCACAAAACTACGAGTTTTAAGGTATCAGAATTTTTTGACAAATTTTGGCCATTACAATTAAAATTCATTAAAACCTTAGAAATCCTTGACAAAACTTAAAAGTTACTTTAGAAAGCTTATAATTAGGTTAAAAATAATTTAAAAATACTTTAAAACCAAGTTTTTATCCACAAACTCAAAATTCACCATTAAATACTCGATTTTCAGCTTTTAATCGAAACCTGTGACTTAACGGCTAAAAATTTAGTTCCAAAGACCTAATAACATTAAAAACTAATGAGAATGGGAATGGTTACCTTTAATGAGAGGAATAACGAGTTTTCAATGCAAATCTGGAAAACCCACAAGTGAAGAAAATGATGAAATTGGTGAGATTTTTGGTTAATTTCTTGAAGATTTAGATAGGTTTAATGCTTGGAAATGATAGAAATTCAAAGTATTATAGTTTGGAAGTAAAAAAATCAATTTAGAGAGTGAGGAATAGCAAGGGATGACAACACTAAGGAGGTGGGAAGAAGCATTCATGAAAATAACTAGGAATGGGAGTTTATTAGGTTGATTTTGAAATTTTGGTTTAATTGCTTCATAAAGACTCACAGCTTTGAACCTTTTACAAATCAGTCCCTTTTCTAAAATTAAAGACATTTGAAACTCGTTTCCAAAAATAGACTTAACTTTACGAAAACCATTGTCGAAAACATTATCGAGTACTTACCTTACAAAATTTTGAGCTCATATACGCCAAAATTCATAAAACACCCCTAAAACTCTTAAGCCCTATTTTGGGGTGTGAAAGTCCTGAAGTCATTCCACTATTGTATTGTGATTGAACTCTCCCTAATTATATATCATTACGAAAGCTACTTAATAAGTGCTTGTCCAATTACCTTGTCATAAATGTGTTACCCTCATAGGATATCCTTAATATCTTTGGGATAAATTCTTTCTCCTAATATGATACTATTTTATATCATGGTAACCATTAACATCTTCCTTCATGAAAAATTAATCACAATCAAATAATAATCATGTCATTTACCACAAAGACAAATGACCCATAACCATGTTTACTTTTCATCTATTTTGTAATGTTGATGAGAGGATGTCATTTTACCCTTTAGTTGGGCTATGAATTCCACTATTGTAGAATGATGCTACATATTGTAGAAGTTATATACCCAACACACCAACTTTTGGTTCCTTATCTATTTGAATTCAGGCTTTTACTTACACCAAAGTATACGAGTTACACATACATAGCTCGTCATCCATTCAGGATTAAGGTATGTCACACTATGAACGTCACAAGTGAATATGTCCACAAATGAATCTAGGATCTATTCTACTAGTATCATATCCGACTTACTGTCTATAATACCCCTATACCCGGCTTGACCATATGATCAAGTATACAAATGATACATTAATTGACAGAGCAATATACTATAGCGTTCTAACAATATTCATACTCATTTGTAGTTATTAAAGTTGTTTCAAAAGTTTACTCTAAAGTTTAATCACAACCCGGGGTCGTTGGAAGCCTATTAAGAAAAATTGAGTAAATAAAATCAATATCGCGACTTTGGAACATGGATATCATGATACTGAATTGATGTTGTGATACCTACGACAAAATGCCCACTTAGGTCTCCCCTTCTTCAATATTGCGACATCAGAGGCCGAATGTAGCAAAATTGGGCTAGTATCATGATACCAAGCTTTGGATATTGCAATACCAATGACAATATACCTAGAGCTTATGTAAATCACCTAAAAACAAGTTCAATCTATTTAAACTCATTTATAGCACATTTAAACATAAATAAAATCAACCATTTCATCAATGAACTATAGTACAACACCATTATACTCAAAGACTCATTTGTTTTTATAAAAGTAAGCTTTACAAAATCTTGCATTTTAGTCCTTTATACTAGGTTCCAAACCATATCACCTATGTACATGTCATTCTATACCATAATTTAGTACATACTCTCTCTGAACATGGCGATGTGATAAGATGAGTAACCCATGTGATGTGAGCACGACCACATCATGTTAGGATACAATTTGACGATGTCAGGATTGACCCAAACATGAAGGGCCCAAGTGTAAAATAAAACATCTCACGGGTCTAATTATTAGGCCAACATTTTTAAGGACTTATTAATTTAATTAAGTTTTATTTCATTTAATAAGCTTGCATATTTAATTATGTCTTGCATTATATGTTTGTAGCTTTAATTATGAATTGCATTATGTGTTTGCATCTTTAAATTTTGTCTTGCATTATGTGTGTAGCATTTAATTAGGTCATGCATTAAAGCATCTCACGTGTTAATAAAGTTTGAGTTTTAATTATGTCATGCATTATGTAACTCATTTGTTTATTTAGTTTGAATCTTAATTAATCCATGTATTTAAGCATATTGTTTGTTCATTTAGTTTTAGCACGAATTAGTAAGTGTGTGAAGTGTGTCATTTAATTTGGTTGTTACTTTTATGCATAAGTTATAGTATGTTAATTTTCATCATAAATAAGGTGTTTTTAAGAATAAAAAAATATTGTACATGTTTAGTATGTACTAAATGTGTATTTAATTTGTTCAAGGTAACTCAATGGTCTGCCATCACTTTAAAGAGGCTAAAAGAACTATTCATTTTTGTTGAAAAAGGCATTAACACCATATGTGAATGTTTGGTTCAGCAAGTGACTATTCGAGTTAGATTAAAAGGGTCATTTAAGATGGATGAAATGTAAGAACCTGTTCACGAACCAGCAATTCAAAAGGTGACTGGTCATAAGACCAATGACTCTTCAATTTTGGACGATTTCAAGCATTCAAAAGATCATTATGGTGGCTGTTCAAACGGACCAAGGAATACTATGCACAAGTCTTTTGATATTCAGTTTTAAGGGAGATAAAAGGACACCAAACAAATCATTAAGGGAACATTAAGTCATTAACAAAATGAAGAGACATGCCTTTTCAACTATACAAGAATCGAGTGAAAAGACATGACTTATTGGCTGCCCAACATAAGTTAAAATGAATTTACATGTTTGTATTAACACTAGTTAAATGTCGAAATTGAAAGGTCTTTTATAGGCATTCGAATAATCATCTTAGGACATATAAATAACTTGTAAGAGGACATTGTTTTGGTGACATACACAATTATCTTGAATATAACTTTGTTGGTTAGATTATTTCTCTCTCGATTCTTCATTAAACTAAGCAAAACTTATCAAACTTTTTACGAGTTTGTGGCATTCACCCTTTTGCCTTATCACTTCGTTTCCCATCACGGAGTGTGGCAACTTCACTTACCACGATTTGAGTATTTAGTCAAGTTTAAGTGGGTCGTACTTTTAATATAACTATGTTTCCTTAAAGCATTCAAGTGCTACAAGTTGAGGTTTCCACCAATTGAACCCTTTCAAGACGATCCATTCCATTTGAGCTATTTTTCAAACTCTCCAAGCTTGAGAAATCATATCATTTGGTATTAGAGCTCAGGATACTTGAAACAAGGTTCGTATCTATCTTTACTTTTCGTGTTTAAAAAAGTATTGAAAAAAATTCGAAGAAAAAAATAGATTCGAAGTGAAAAAAAGGGAAAGGAAAGGAACGAGAAATAAAAAATAGGAGTATGTAAATTCATCAACAGAAATTTGTTCAATTTCATGCTTTTGAGCCTATTCTATAACTTTCAGTAAATTTTGACGCTATAAAAATTCTTTTTCGACCCGAAAAATTCCATTTTACTCCCATACCAGAAAACCCCTAAAACACTGATATAATTTATTTCACAATATTTGGTGTTAGGTAAAAAATAATTGAAAAAAATTTTTGAATTAAAAAAATTCAGATTATGTTTCTTTTCAAGTGTTTTCATTCATTTGTTTAAACATTCTAATGTGTGTTACCCTTTTGCGAGAGGCGACCAAACTTCGAACCAATTCCGAGCAACTCCTTCAAAAGGTTTGAAAGAGTTCTAACTAGTTCTCTTAAGAGCCTACGGGAGAAATAACGAGCAAAAAAAGGCACGAGTGTGGTGAGCTCCTTCGAGATGTAAAAGCCAGCGAATTGAGTGAAACACGAGTGAAGTGAATTTTCTTTCCAAGTGTTTCGTGAGATTTTTTAATTGGTTAGGTTCATATTCCATTTAATTTTATTTTGCTATTTAATCTTTTGCTGAAACATGTCACAATGAGAACAAGTGAATAACGAACGAGGACGAGAGCTAGTTCTGAATTTGCAAATAAAAGCCTTAACTCTGGAGTTGCAAAGATTGATGGATAGTAATCAAGAAACGAGGGAATGACTTGATCAAATGGAAGAATGTTACATAGGCAGGGAAGATCATCAAGGGATCAATCATCCTATGATTCTTTTGGAAGAGAGTCACGTAACGATACATATTCTTCATGGGATTCAAGTCTGAATAAAAAAAATTGCAAGTTTGAAGCCTTCCGAGGTAACAAATGCAAAGGTACACGAATCCATTATACGAGTGTCACCTCGAGTACCCCCAAGGTACTCATCCATGGAGATTCAATCACAAAGAGGTGATCACGTTTCGTATGAAAATCATTCCATTCATACTTAAAGGAAGCCCATTCATTCCGATTCTTTCATTCCAACCATGTTTTGTAAAGAAAGTAAAAGTGTGGAGCAAAAGAAATTGAGAAAAAATTAAGAAAAGAGAGAGAGAATAATTTTTAATGAAAGAAAATGAAAGAAAAGTAAAGGAGATTGAGAGAAGAAAAAAATGAGGGAAAAAGAAAAGGAAATAAAAAGAGAGAGTGTGAGAAAAGAAGTTGTGAGAAAAGAGAATAAAAAAGAAAAAGAGACTGAAAGAGAATGTGAGCTAACGAAACATGGTAAAGAGAACCTTTGGAAACAAAATCATTAGAAAATTTATCATTGAAATTCAAAGAAAACAAATTTGGTTCAATCTCAAAAGTTTCCTCAGCTTCCTTACCTTTCGACATTTGCGGATTGTTTGCAATTTCCAACTTACCTTTATTGATCAATTGGAACCGTCTTTCATCGGGAAGGTAATGAAGTTGAAACTCATTCATTGAATCTTTAGAGACATGAAATGAAGAAAAATCACAAGGCAAACTCTCATGTTGGTTAGTTAGGATGTTCCTCACTTTTTCTTGATCTCTTTCTTCTTTTTCAATTTTCTTTTCATTGTCTTCCGAACCCTCTAAGCTCAGGAAATCGTATCACCATGACCTCAATTCTTGCCTGTCAAATCTAAATTTACCTACACGTTAAGTCGATGAAGGCTTAGTAAGCACTACAAGTATTACAAAACATAAAATAGTAATTAAATATATCAAGTTTGAAACATATACACTCATTTACACATTTAATTCACAAAGTAATGCCTAATTCCAAGAGTGGCTATCACTTGCCATGACATTTTAATTATTCACATCTTATCCACATTCCATGTAGTTGCCCGTAGTGGACTATATAGAACACTCAAGATATACGAAACAAAGACAAAGGTGCACCATTGTGCACAATACACAGAGAGCACTGAGATGCTATATAGAGAGCACTGACGTGCTAAACGGAGAGCATGCTAAGTTTTCTTAATCGCATGTCACTAATATCCCAATAGTTCTAACTTTGTCTACTTGGGCAATAAAATATTTAGAAAAGATTATGCTCACTTTTCATCATCTCACAATTTAGTCCTCAAACCAATATCACATGAATAATATACTCTTACTACAACTTTCTCATACAAGATGATAAGATTAAAACATACATCATTATTGACATTTTGTAATTCTCTCACACATGTTCATAAGATTTTTCATGAATTACACAATTCAATCCTAATTATTAACATAATAAATACATAATTAATCTAACAAATTTCCGTACTATATATAAAACATTTTAAGAAAATAAAAATGAAATTCTTTTAGTACTTGCAACAAAAATTTGAGATGATAGGTTTTTCCTTCCTTCTCACTCCTTGTTCTCCTCGTTTGTTTTACCTTCAATTTGGTCCTCAACTTTTTTCTCTTTGTCTTTAATTTTCATATCACAACATATAACATTTATATGTTAAAAATCACAATCAAATAACTTTTCTATGTTATTTTATTAAAATAAACATGTATAACTTGAAATTTTATCATCTCTTACGTTAACCACTTGAAATGAAAACTTAGTTCTTACTTTCTCTCTCCTTCAACACATCTATTGAGATTCTTTTCAACAAACTAAGGTATCTATTAGTCTCATCTATTGTTTTTGTTAAGAAAACATCAAAGAAATGGAAGGATTTGAGCTTGGAATGGATAAAAAATGGTGGAAGGGCTTGTTTGGAATAAAAATAAAAGTTTGGTGAAGATGAAATGGGGGAGATGGTTTGGCTTCTAAAAAAATGGATGCTTCTCATCTTTTCTTCATTTTTCTACATAATTCTATAAAAATATCTCATGATTTTTAATTGGAGATGGTCAAATTGCTATTAAGTCCTCTAGCTATACATCTTTACATTTTAACCCCTGATCATTAAGTTTCAAACTATCTTATCTAATTAATTACCATTTGATCCCTCATCTTTTGTAAAATACCAAGCATGGTTCATATTTTGTTAGGTAAAATTCTTCTTGGCCCTTCCTTAGTTCCTATTAATATCATAAATCTTATTAACTCTTTTATTTCCTTGTGCTACAACAATTTCTATTCTACTACAATTTGATCATTATCTCATATAAATTTTCTTATCTAGGAAATATTTTCTAATTTCTTATCGGCTCTAGATACTTTTTAGATCATCGCTTTAAATTCCTATTTAATTTATTTTGAAAATTCTTTACTATTTCCTAACACGATGTAGCATTGTACCTAGCTCCGAGGCATAACGTGGATGTTACAATGTTAGTCCAATCAATCACATCTATGACTTTGCTCAAATACTCAAGACAAAGCATCTCCCCAGTTGGACTTGATAAACAACATATTAATCTTTCAATTGGTTTGCTTATTTCTAATTAGACTACGGACATGTTTCGGTTTATCTATTAATGCAAGTTGTTTTTCTGTATTACGATCCGACCATATAATACTATTTAGTATTAGTTAAACGTTAGATAATCAGTGAACCAATATTTTGTTTCAATTTTGTTTTTCTTGCAAAAACCATTCAGGACAATATATAAATGATATTAATGTAGTCAATAGACATTTTATTAAACCAATTTGTTCAAAAAATACAAATGTACAAAGACAAATGTATTATACTTAAGGCACTAGATCCAACATCTTTTATGCTTTTGCACACCAAAAATGAAATAAACTTGGGCTTGTCTTCTTTGGGCTTCTCTAATTGGGCAAAATATTCTTGTATGAATAATGCATTTTCATCTTTTATTTGTTTGGCCTGAGCTAGAGTTATTAGCCCAAAATTACTCAATTGAGTTTGGGCAACTACGTTTAGTCCTTGTTTCTCATCATTAATATAATGTTTTGCTAACCTAATTGACATGAGTTTAAATTTCATCATATCAATATTTTTGTTAGTTTTCTAAGTAAAAAGATTAAAGAACCCTTATATAATGTAATTTATTTTAAATGCAAAAGGATATTAAAATAATTACCCTAATTGAGTTGAGACCTGATTGATAGATGACACCAACTCAATAAAAGGTTTTATAAATAAAATTTTAGATTTACAATTGATAGAGAAAATAAAGTGTGCTTAATAAAATTAAAATGTATAAAAATTAAAATTTTAGTTGAAAGGTTTTTTTCTAATCTAATTGACATGAGTTCAAATCTCATCATAAGCATATTTTTATTTTTTTAAGTAAAAAAATTAAAATACCCTTAAATAATATAATTTATTTTAAATACGAAAAGACATTAAAGTACTCCTATTGATAGGTCACCAACTTAATACACCGCTTTATATATGCCATTGATATATATAGATAGAGAATGATCTCTTTTGAAGTTTCGAAGATAATTACAATGATAAAATTTAATATTTTAAATAAATTTTTTAATTTTAAAAAATAATATTGAGATTCATTCTCTTTTTCTAAAGGAAAATGAATATCATAACACGAATGGATCACATTAAGGTTTCCGAATTAGGTTTTACTTTCAATCGCAAGAACTTGAACCAATAAATCAGACTAAGAACTTTCTGAACTGGGTTTAACTTTCGCTCGCAGAAATTGCAGTAGGTGTTCACGTTTCCAATTGTCAGTTCTGCAAAAGAATCAGAGAACGATCAGCAGGAGTCTCATTGGTTCCCCCAAAATATAAGAAGATAGAGCTCTTATTTTCTAGGCCTGAAAAGTTATGCTGCTCGGATTTGGAGGAAAGTGTTAGATACTGGTATTTGTCTAATATTGGTATACTTAATTTTTTTTCCTAGTTTTTGAGGGTCACTCATAGTCCCATACCATGTCTGTGTACACAAGTATCGGACGTGGATGCTTCAAAATATGCAAAGTTAAGAGTAATATAGCTAAAAAGGCTGAATTTTACAAGTCATAATAGAGTTGTCATCCTCAACTAAACTGCCTTTTGGCATATTATGTAGATTTATGTTGCTCAAACTCTTCATTTTCTTGAAATATCTATGTAAGAAACCGTATCCTCCTAAGACCTTCCAAATATATAGAAAAAACTTTGTAAAATTTGAACATGCCTGTTCCCATGCAAGTGTCAAGACACATACTGGTGTCCAAAACTCAGACCCGAGTCTGAGTAAATTAGATGCAGATCAAGAGGCTACCGAGATAAGATTTATTGCACAAAGATCATATATCTTTGTAATTCATATAGTTTCAATCATACATGCTTGGATTTTATTTTTATTTTTTTTGGGGTTGATAAACGCTTGGATGTTGATTTTAGGTAACTTATTAAAATTCTGAGCATTATCATGAGTTTGGAGAAAGTAATCTTTCCCCTATGCTTCTCAAATTTGGTTGAGTGTCAAATACAGGTACGTGTATGTTCAATTTTTTTTTTATTGTTTTTCTATGCGTTGGAGGGTCCTTAAAAGGCCATATCCATATAGTCATACCCGATTTTGTGTTGGACACCGGCACTTCAAAGAAAATGAACAGTTGAAACAACATAGATCTCTCAAAGTGGGAGCTCTTTTTATTAAGAGGGTATTGCATCTCAAGAGTGGAAGCAACTAACCTTATAGTTTCCTTATGTTGGCCTTCATCGTCCAACATGATCAATTTGGGTGGAGAATTGAAAAGATATTGAACTTTGACAGTTGGGAACTTGCTCTTCTCTTCTTCAATAAAGCCAATGATTTCGGGATAGAATACCAGTTTCCTCATGCACACCTCCAGTATAGCACCTGAATATGTAATCTGCGATTGCATGAATTTAGATACGAGACTTTAAGAAGTAAGAAAAAAATTCAATATGGTTAGCTTATATTTTTCAAACTTTCATTTTACTTAAAATATCCATACTCGACACCCGTATCTAGTGTATATTTGGTTACGGGTATAAGGATATAACAAGTGTATGGAAAAACTTTGAAAAAATTGAACTGACTCATGTTGGACACGTGGCGTTTTTCCATAAAAATTGAACTGATGTGTTCTTTGAAACCTCTAATGTCATTCCATTTTCATTAATCAAAATGCATTGCACACAATTGTGTTTTTCCATATCAAACTCAGTCTTCCCCCTACTTTGCAACAATTCAGCAGCTATATTGCTTCGACTCTTCATTTTCTTGAATTACCCATGCCCCTCAACATTTTTGGACATGTCAATGGGGATGTGACCTGTCAAGGGCTCTTCAAATATATGGAAAACCTAGAAATATTGAAGATACCCATGAACAAATACTAGTACCTAACACTCACACCCTAGTCCAAGTAACATTGTAACAGCCCGATTTTAGGCCTAGTCAGAACAGTAGTTTCGAGACCACAAATTTGACGAGAAAAAATTTATTTTTTATTATATTTTTATGGTCTACAATGTCACAGAATGATTTCGTCAAAATTTCATTCAAAAATTTCGACGTTTGGGCACTCAATTTAGCCAAAAGAACTAAATTGTAAAAAGTG
>CM025145.1:16593276-16610757 GCA_013467495.1 Gossypium gossypioides | reverse complement strand
ACTTTATTTCCTTATTTTACTATATCAAGGATACCTACTTTCTTACTGTACTAATTTTCGAGGTATTACAGGGAAAATATCCAAAACCTGATCATTTTCTTTTCTTTTTGAGAAAAAGAGAGAGTAAGTTTTCTCTCCATCTTCCTGACGATTTCTTTCCCCATCTCTACCGTTTTCATTCCTCAATTCCTCCCCTTGCCGCCAAATTTCGCTTCTCTCCCCTACTCTTGGCGTTTCTTTTTGTTTTTCCTAGCTTCAATCGTTCGTTTGTGGTAACCTTCGTTTTCGTCTGTTCGATAAGTGAAATAAGGTGGTTTTGGTTTTCTTCTCAACTTTCGATTTCTTAACGTTTCCTTATTCTTTCCCTAACCGAACATTCGCCTTGCTACCTTTCCCTCTTCCAGTCTTTTTTATTTCTACTCTCTTTCTGTGCATCGTTCTCTTCGTGTTTCCGATAAGTTTAGCTTTGATTAACTTTAAACTAGGATTTAGGCAAGTGTTAATATGGATTGTTTTGGTTTATGGGTTTATCGAAAGGCTATTTATCGCTCGCCAACATTCTAAAGACGGGGAATTCCTTCTACTCGATATAAAGTAATGGCTTATCGCTCGAAAGATGATCACTTTGCTTCGGGATTTAGATAAATTTGATGGTTTAAATGATTAATCTAGTGTTTATTTTTAATTTTAGGTACCGATATGCTCGAGAGTTTTTGGACGTCAAAATTGAAGCAGGTGTGTAACCGTAACACTGTAAATGGAAAACGACAACAAGCCAAAAAGTGAGGTTGTCGAAGCCACAAGGGCATGTGGTCGTCCGTGTGGTAGGCCGTGTGAACGAACACGAGCGTGTGATCGACGAGGCTGGCTGCGTGTGATACACGGGACGGACCAAATTAGGCCGTGTGGGATTTTTGGGTCAGGCCGTGTGATCTACACGGCCAAGGCCAATTTGGGCCATGTGGGCCACACGGGTGAACATCATGGGCTTGTAGGCCCATTTTCATTATTTAATTACTAAGGTTGCACGGGTCGTCCGAGTCGATTGTGGACCTATTGTAGGTTCGGTAAGCTTGCCTAGACCCCTAATTGACTTAAATGGCTGTAGGACTGATATAATTAAGCATGATGATGTCCCAATGATTTGATACTATATGCCGGTTTACATGCATTATATTATGTATAACATATCATATTGTATATTGCATTGCATTGGGTTGGGGATTTTAATGTTTGGAGGAAGTGTACTGATAGGCCTCGAGCTTAATTTACTTGCAGCTCAGCTACAAACAACAGTCTAGTGCCGCATTCAGTACTTTTTAGAGTGTAGGGATGGGTGGGTTGATTATATCCCCACATGGAGTGTAAGGTTGGACGGAGTTGGTGTGTAGAGGCTAGATGGGTAGGATTTTGTGATTGTATGTCTGTTACTGTACTGTTTACTGATACTGTAATGGACCAAGACCCTAATGCGTGACTGTTTCTGTACTGAAAAAGGCCCAAACTAAAACTGAATCCGGTATTGAAAAGGCTTAAGCCCAGACTGTGACTGCATTTTGTCGGCTTCTTCTATATGGGGAATTACACACTGAATTTTCGTAAACTTACCCTTTTGATTTATCTATACAAGTAATCCATAGGCTTGAGCAGATCACTGTGGCGGAGGACTCAGTGGTGGCCACACAACCTTATTTGACTCTGTTTCGTACTTAATTATGATTTTAAATTTTATTTTGGAATTTTATTGTAAATATGGCCTCTAAGGATTTTTTTTAAATTTGGGATTTTCAATTTGTAACTATTAGTTTTAGGAAAACTCAAGTTTTCAAAAGAACCAAACGTTTTAACAAAATACCCACGATTACACAATCTGTTTTAAAAAGATTCCGCATAGATTAAACTTTTTGAAAGTTTTAGAATGATTAATTAACACAATATTAGAATTCATAAATAATAATGAAAGAACTCTAAACGAAAAATGTATTTAGGAAAGTTACGGTTTCCCAACACAAGCTACGGTTTTCAAACATACTACCATAAGACATCTCTAGATTCGGCCATAACGTCCAGGTCGGGTTTAGGGTGTTACATAACTAATCATTCACAACAATATCAATCACGCAATTATTAAGTCATCCTCACATTTTTTCTAACATGCCAAATAATTAGGGCTCGAAACATACCTGGTTCGGTCACTTACAATTTAATCACTTAGCCATTTAGCCAAGGCCGACCAGCAAACTTAGTCATCAATTATATCATTTAAAAATAATATTAAAACATTGAAGTTAATGAGTTACGACCCATACCTTATTTTACACTTTACTGCGGCACACATGTGAATCTCGCAGTTTTTCTAATAAACTTTATGATGAACCTAAATTAAAAATCATTCTTAAACTCAATTATTATACCTCTTAAATAGCCCCAGACACCCACTTATGGGTTTGATTCAGTCATCAAAATAATAACGATTTTTCAAATTCAAACTAGTTAGGTTTCTTACACGTATTTTATGTGAATCATATGCGTGAACGTCTATCAACTTCACTGTTGATTTAGGGCATTTAAGACAACACCTAACAGACATAAATACTGAAAAAGCAGTAGCTAATCCATGACTAAAATTTTTAATTTCACCAATTAAAAATTTCCCCAACATCTAAACCGAAACTACAAACTAATCCATAATCAACCACACTTACGCTTGTGGAACTGTTAGATCTAAGTCGCCAATTGATCAAGATTGAATTATTTTCTCAATTACACATGATTAAAGGTTTATTTGGAGGGTTTCAAGAACCCATGAGTTTGCTAGAAATAATTGGAAAAAAAATAAAGAAATAATAGCCCTTTTTCTTATGCCATTAGGCACGCGCACCACCACCAATGATGGCCGAATTAGGGATGACTTAAAAGCACTTTTAAAAACACTTGGAAGGCTGGAAAAATACCCTTTAAATATTAAAAAATCACCCAAATTCCAGATATGGAAGTTTGGGTATTTAATTTACAAGATTCAACAAGAAATCAAAAGAAAACAAGAACTTACACAAGCTAGGTGAAAGGGGCGGCAATGGCTCTTATTGGCAACAAAGAGAATTGTTCTTAGAGGTTCAAAATTTTAGATTTGGGGCTGGAAAATTAAGGGGAAGATGGAAGAAAGATTAGGGTGAGGATGGTTCAAGATCTTATGGAAAAAGAAAAGAAAAAGAGATGGTGTAAGGGTTTGGGAAACGACAACAATGAAGAAAGAAAGAAAAAATTGAAAAGAGAGGAGGAGAAGAGAATGAAGGGACGACTAGGGTGGGGAAAATATAATTAAAGGCTGATTAGATTTGTTAAAAATAATATTTATACCTAGGTTTAATTAGGCATGGGCGACACTCACTTAAAAAACGAAGGGATTTTGTAAAATTTAATTATTTTGCAAGGGAAAAGAATCGAACTTGGAACCTTAATCTAATTTCCATGCTTTTTCATTTATCAATTAAACACTAGGATATTTCCTTATTTTAGAAATAATTTTGCATTATCATTAATCTAAAATTTGGAATGTTACAACTCTACCCCCTTAAATAAATTTTATCCTCAAAATTACCTGATTCAAAGAGATGAGGATACTGAAGCCAAATCAAATCCTTCAATGCCATGGTTTATCCAAAATACTTTAACTAAAAGAATTTTCTTTTGCCTTAACACCTTGATTTCACGATCTAATATTTAAACAAGTTCCTCCTCAAATGTCAAATCTGGTCGAACCTCAATCCCCTCTACTAGAACAACTTGCAATGGATCTGATCGATACTATCTCAACATCATGACGTGAAACACATCATGAATACTATCTAACTCAGGAGACAATTCTAGCTGGTAAGCCACAGGACCAACCCTTTTAAGCACTCGATATGGGCTAATGAATCTATGGCTTAACTTGCCCTTACGACTGAACCTCAGAACCTTCTTCCACTGAGAGACTTTAAGGAAAACCCAATCTCCCACATTAAACTCGATGTCCTTACACTTCAAATCGGCATATGACTTATGTCTATCCGAAGATGCCTTCAAGCTATCTCGAATTAACCAATTCTTATCCTCAGTCTTCGTAACCAATTTTTGACCCACTAGCTTCCTTTCACCCACCTCAGCCAAACATAAAGGTAAGTGACACGTAGGACCATAAAGAGCTTCATAAGGTGCCTTTTGGATACTTGACTGAAAACTGTTATTGTAAGCGAACTCCGCCATCGGTAGATGCTCCTCCCAACTTCTTTGAAAGTCGATTACACAACACTTCAACATATCTTCCAGAATTTGAATGACCCTTTCCAACTAACCAATGGATTGTGGATGAAAAGTCGTACTGAAATCCAACAAGTACCCAAATCCTCGTGCAATTTCTTCCAAAATTGAGACATAAATTGAGGATCCCGATCTAAAGTAATTGGCACTAGCAAGCCATGCAATCTCACTATCTTGGAAATATAAAGCTTAGTTAGTTTCTAAATAGAATAATCGATGCGAACAGGAATAAAATGGGCGGACTTCGTCAATCTATCCAATATGACCCAAATTGAATCTTTCTTAGTAGGTGTCAAAAGCAACACACTAACAAAGTCTATTGTCACTCTCTCCCACTTCCACTGTGGAATTTTAATTGGTTGGAGCAACCCTGATGGAAACTAATACCCAGCTTTAACTTAATGGTAAGTCAAACATTTCGATCCAAACTCCATTACTTCCCGTTTAAGTCCCGACCACCAATACACTTCTTTTAAGTCACAATACATTTTAGTACTACCAGGATGCACAACATAAGGGATATTATGTGCTTCCTAAAGTATAGATTGTCTAAAATTCTGATCGTTTGGTACATAGTATCTTCCCCTAAAACACAAAATCCCATCAGAATTAATCCTAAAGTCCTCAGTTGACCCATCCTCAACATGTTTAAATTGAAGTCTGAAAGATTCATCCAAACCCTATTTATCTTTGATTTCCTAAATCCAAACAGGCTTTACTTACAACTCAGCTAAGATACCCCTATCATAAAACAGACTCAAGTAAGCGAACATAGCCCTCAAATCAGACACTGCCCTCCTACTCAAAGCATCCGCCAATACATTAGCTTTTTTGGGGTGATACTCGATCATACAGTCGTAGTATTTCAAAAATTCAATATATCTACGTTGCCTCAAGTTAAGTTCCTTTTGTTTAAGGAGATATTTGATACTTTTTTATCATTGTAAATAATACACTTCTCATCATACAAGTAATGTCTCCAAATTTTAAGAGCAAAGATAACAACTGCCAACTCCAAATCATGTGTAGGGTAATTGCATTCATGTGGCCTAAGTTGTCTCAAGGCATAGGCTACTACCTTACAATCTTGCATTAAGATACATTTAAGCCCAACATGAGAAGCATTATTATACACAACATACTCCTTACTAGATTCTGATTAAATTAGGATGGGAGCTTCAGTTAATACAATTTTTAACTTCTCAAAACTAACTTGCTGCTCTTCTCCCCATTTAAATAAGGCTGGTTTAAGGAAAAACCCTCAACGAACCATCGATAATACCTAGCGATACCCATTAAACTCTGAATCTCTGAAATATTCTTCAGTTGCTTCTAATCAAGGATAGATTCAATCTTTTTAGAATTTACGCGGATACCTTCTGTCGATACCACGTGACCTAAAATATAACTTTTTTCAACTAAGATTCACACTTACTGAGTTTAGAAAAAAGTTACTTTTCAAGAAATATCTGTAGAACCACCCTCAAATGTTCATCGTGGTCAATTTCTGTCTTGGAATACATTAGGATGTCATCAATGAATAAAACGACTAACTGATCAAGGATATGCTAAAACACACAGTTCATAAGATCCATAAATTCCACTGGTGCATTAGTTAACCCAAAAGGCATTACAAGGAACTCATAATGTCCATAACGAGTCCTAAAGGAAGTCTTGGGACTATCATATTTTTTTACCTTAATGTGGTAATACTTGGATCTTAAGGAAATTTTAGAGAAGACAATTGCACCTCTAAACTGATCGAATAGGTTGTCAATTCTTGGTAAAAGATACTTATTCTTGATAGTTTATTTTTCCAGCTGTGGGTAATCAATGCATAATCGAAATGTACCATCTTTTTTATTCACAAATAAAACTGGTGTGCCCCACGTCAAAACACTGTGCATATTGAAACCCCTATCCAATAGTTCTTTCAACTCTATCATCTCTTTAGGTGTCATGTGGTAGGGAGCAATGGACACAGTTGTCGTTCCCAACAACAAGTCAATACCAAATTCCACTTCCAGATCCGAAGGCAACCTTGGCAATTCCTCGGGAAACACATCAAAAAATCCCCTTACTGTACAAATACTATCAATAGAAAGATCAACAACACTTGCATCTTGGACATAAGCCAGGAACACCTCGCGCCCTTTTCGCACCATCTTTTCTGCTACCGTAACAGAGATCACATTGGACTGATAATTTTGATGTTCCCCAACCATAACAATCTCCTTTCCAGTATTCGTCACTAAAATTACCCTATTTAGTGAACAATCCAAATGGAATTGGTGTTCAACCAACTAATCCATCCCCAGAATTAGATCAAACTCATTAAAAGACAATTCCATTAAGTCGGGGTGAAAAATCTCTCCTTCAGTTTCTAAAGTGCATCTCTTATAAATTTTATTCACAATCACAGATAATCCTAAAGGACTGGCTATAGTAATCGAGTTTTCAATTTTCTCTACCCCAATCCCTAGTTTTCCAGCCATATCACAAGTACTATAAGAATGAGTAGATCCTATATCAATCAATGCAAAATAAGGCACTGAATAGATAGTAAAGGTACCTACTATAATGACAATTGCATATTCCAAGGCAGGTTGCCTAGCTTCAGCCCTATTCACACCTTAAACTGGTGCTCTCTGTCTTTCATTACCATTCTCATTTCTGTTCTGATTACGGCCCTTCTAAACACCCTGATTGACCCCTAGTAGGGCCCTAATTCTAGGTTGAAGCTTGTATCTGATCAAACCAACAAAGATAATCTTTAATCCTATGCTCTATCGAGCTACAAATTAAACAAGCACCCACTCTTCTCCAACATTAGCCCAAATGACGCCTTTGACAATACTGACATACCTAATTTTTCCCTTCTCTAGGGCCATTATCTCTCTATTTTGTGGTGGCCAAGCCTCTTTGACTAGTCTAATAGGACGCGAGTTTAAGCCAATAGAGCCTACCTCTCTTTTGGGTCAATCCCTTTGTTTCCCCCTTTTATCGCGCTCTACGCGCTTGATCTCCTAAATAATTTTGGTCTTCAAAACCAAAGCCTCAAACACACGCTCTTGGTGCAGAGCTACATGAACCTTAAGGTCATACCTTAGCCCTCCTAAATACTAAGTGCATAGCGGCTTAACCTCAAAAATTTAGCCTCATACTCAGAAACAATCATATCACATTGTTTCAACTCAATAAATTCCAATCATCGTGCCTCAACATAACAAGGACCCACAAAATTACCCTAGAAGGCATCCTAAAAATAGACTCAATCAATACGCTCTGGCAGCGTACCCAAAACTATTGATTGGCACCACTTGTATGCCTCATTCCTCAACAAGGTTACATCACCCTTAAGTTTCTAGTCAAGAGTGCAGTCCAAATCATCTAGAATACGTTCAATGGTCTCCATCCAGTACTCGGCCACTTAGCAGTAGTCCCACCAATACCTCTAAACAATTTTGCCCCACTAGAGCAGAGCCTCTCAGCAATCGTCCCATGACTAACACTATCCATTGGGGCCCCAGCAACTTGATTTAAAGCCTTTCACAAAGCCTGGGTTACTAGATCATCCTCTTCATAATTATCTCGATTATCCATATTCCCACCCTCAGTAGTGGGTTCACTAATAGCTTCATTCTGTTCATTACTCTGTATTGGCACTTGAGATGCAGTTGACTCAACCGAAGCCCCCAGAGGCCGCTCCCTATGACCCCTCCTAGCATGAGTTATCATTCCACGAGTATTCATTTTTGTATTTTATGAATCTACAATAAGTAAAAATATTTTTAGTACTTTGTTAAATCTTTTAGCGCACTCCAAATCAAAATTGTTTTATTTAAAATTTTATGCAATAGTCTCTATTATCATACTAAAGTTTCATTATTGTTTCTATGGGCATGGCATCGAACCTTTGGACTTCATCGTTTCCTCAAAAATACTTTACAAAATACTGTGGTTTGTTTTTCCCAAAAGTGCCAATTTCATGCATGCATGCATGCAAATTCATTTTTTAAAAAGAACCAAAAATTTAGTCCAAGGTTTTGAACCTAGCCTCTATTACAAATAAAGGTAACCTCCCAAACCCGGCCTATACGTTATGGTCGAATCATGAAGGTCACATTGGACACCTAAATAACGAGAATACTCTATCACTGGTTAAAAACCTTACAAACACTCTCTTTTAATAAAATCGTGGTCACCTTTGTTAATTTGGGAAAACATTCATTACTTAGTCTGACCTTTATTAAGTAAAGTTGGAAGTTCTAGCGTGGTTTTAGAAAAAAACTCTTTGCCCACCTTTGCTTTTGAAAAATAACTTCTTTTATCTTGATTGCAGCCGAAAAAGAATTAAAAACTTAGTTATTAATTAAGCCAAGTAACATGCTTAGTCCAATTTTAGTATATAATAATAAATCAATCTCATGTTCGAAACTATGCATGCATGAAAAATCCCAAAAAAAAGAAACAGCCCAACCCATAGTTCAAATTTTTACAGTCTAAAACAAAAAAATTTAGGGAAATTTAAATAAAAATTAATAATGATAAAAATTAAGTTTGAATTTTGTCGTACGTCCGCATGTCAAGTTCGATTCTAATTTCATTCATTACCTAAGAAGTTTCAAGTAATGGGGTGAGTTAACTAGCTCAATGTCGGTCTAAATAATAAGGCATTTAGCATACATTTAAGCATTCACACAATGAACCATATATCATAATAAAGCATCATTAACAACATTTTAATGAGTCATGATCATGTCAAAATGCAATAATGAGTTTCCTACCCCAACCATCTACTACACACCACGAGTTCCCCAGAACCCGTCTGCGAAACTCCAATGAATACGAGCAAAGGTCAATGTGGTAAAACCACTGAATGAACATAATTGCCTAAAATCTGCCATTTAATGAATAAATGTGATAAACTATCCAAATCTCCTCAAATCTCCGATGTAGTGCACTAACTATAAATAAATGCAGACTTAATATGCCATCGAATCTCCACAGAACTCCTCCGTCATCCACAATAACAATCCCACCCCAATGCACGTGCAAGATGTCATACAATCTCATACATAGTCATGAATTCAATACTTTCACATTTCTTTAGCATGATCAACACGCCCTCATATTATCAAATACTTTCAGTAAATAGGATCATTCATCCAACTTTCAATTCACCATTAAGATTGTGTCGTTCAACATATCACAATCTTATATAACTTACAATTCTTTTTCGAGTGCATGTATAGTAGTCTTTCAAATATTTCATAACAAATCATTCATACAAATATATCATGCGTAAGCCTCATTTTCATTCGAAATCATGCTATACATACAATCAACATAAATCATATCAACTAATCATTCACAACAATATCAATCACACAATTATTTAGTCATTCTCAAATTTTTGTTAACATGCTAAACAGTTAGGGCTTGAAACGTACTTGGTTGGGCCACTTACAATTTAATTACTTATCTATTTAGCCAAGCCCGACCAGCAATCTTAATCATCAATTATATCATTTAAATATAATATTAAAACGTTCAAGTTAATGAGTTAGGACCCACACCTTATTTTATGCTTTACTACACACATTTGTGATTCTCGCGATTTCTCTAATAAAATCTATAACGAACCTAAATTAAAAATAATTATTAAATTCAATTATTATACCTCTTAAACAGCCCCCAAACACCCACTGATAGGTTCAATCCAATCATCACAATTATAATGATTTTTCAAATCAAAACTAGTTAGATTTCTTGCACTGATTTGATGCGAATCGTAAACGTGAACGTTTATCGACTTCACTATTGATTTGGGGCGTTTAAGTCGACATCTAAAAAACATAAATACTGAAAAATTAGTAGCCAATCCATGAATAAAATTTTAAGCTGGCTAATTAAAAATTTTCCCAACATCTAAACTGAAGCTACACACTAGTCCAAAATCAACCACAGTTATGCTTCCCAAACTGTCAAGTTTAAGTCGCCAATTGATCAAGATTGATTTTTTTTCTAATTACATAGGATTAAAGGATGATTAGGAAGGTTTCAAGAACCCAAGAGTTTTTTGAAAATAAATGGAAGAAAATAAAGAAACAATAGCCCTTTTTCTTGAACCCTTAGGCACGCACACCACCACCAATGGTGGCCATATTAGGGCTGATTTAAAAACACGTTTAAAAACACTTGGAAGGCTAGAAAATACCCTTTAAATATTTAAAATTCAAATAAATTACAGATCTAGAAGTTTGGGTATTTAACTTACAATATTCATCAAGAAAGCAAAAGAAAACAAGATTTTACACAAGCTAGGTGAAAGGAGCAGCAATGGCTCTTTTTGGCAACAACAAGAATCGTTCTTGGAGGTCCAAAATTTTAGATTTGTGGCAAGAAAATTAAGGGGAATATGGCAGAAATATTGAGGGGAGGATGGTGGAAGATCTTGAGGAAAAAGAAAAGAAAAAGAGATGATGGTGAACGATTTGGGCAATGGCAACAAGGAAGAAAGAAAGAAAAAATTAAAAAGAGAGGAGGAGAGGAGAAGGGAGGGATGACTAGGGTGGAAAGATATGATTAACAGCTGATCAAATCTGTTAAAAATAATATTTATACTAGGTTTAATTAGGCATGGGCGGCACTCATTTAAAATAAAGAACAAATTTTGTAAAATTTAATTAGTTTGCAAAGGGGGGGACTCAAACTTAGAACCTTAATCTAATTTCCATGTTTTTCCATTTATCAATTAATCACTAGGCTATTTCCTTATTTTTGAAATAACTTTTCATTCTCATTCAACTAAAATTTAGGATGTTACACAATTCACCTCAGAACATCAAGGCTGGCAAAGGATGCCCTTGGTGCGACCACTCTAAATGGCCTTGTCATGTGAAGGCAACATGTTAGAAGTTGCATGGTAAACCTGCAGATTGGAAACCATCTACTGGAAGATTTGAGAACCGTGAAAATGTTGTGGTCATAACAGAAACCTGTGCCAGGGCTAATTCATTCACCAAAGAACAGATTGAGGTATTGCAGAATATGCTTAGCCAAGTCACTAATATAGGCCAAACACCTCCAACCACACCAGAACATCTTACTAGTCTCTTTACACATCAAGGTATCCAATCTTATAATCTTAGTGTAAAAAATAATCACACAAAAACATAGATAGTTGACTCAAGGGCCTCGGACCACATGACCAGTGATTACTCAATGCTCAACAATTTTCAGCCTCGCACCAGTCACTCCAGAGTCAGAATCGTAGATGGCTCTTTCTCTCCTGTGGCTGAAACATGATCAATTTGTTTTGTAACATCCTAAAAATTTACTTAATGGGAATGTAAAGTTATATCAAAAATAGGGAATTGGCCCAATTGTTAGTTGTTAAATGTGTAAGTATGAAAGTTAGTTGGAGGTCTCAAGTTCAAATCCCCTCTTTTGCAAATAAATTATTTTTTTTTGCAAAAATCCCATGTTTTAGTGTGTTTGTCGTCCAAACCTAGTAAACCTAGGTATAAATACAAATTTTTCACACAAAAAATCAGCCTTTAATCCTCTCTTCCCCTACCTTAGCTGTCCTTAACCTCCTTTCCCTCTCTTGATTTCTTTTCTTTTTCCTTCCCCCACCATTGTTGTCTCACCCCTACCACCACCATTCACCATTGATTTTCTTTCTTTTGTCACCAAGATTAAGCATCATCTTCTCCATTACTTTGCTACCATTTATCCTCAACTAAATCATCCCCAAATTTGAAATCTTGGATCTCCAAGATCAATTCCAACATTGCTAAGAAAGTGTCATTATCGTCCCCCTCCATTAGCTTGTGTAAGATCTCTTTTTCCTTCAATTTCTTTATTAATCTTGTTAATTAAAAACCTAAATTTCTAGATCTAGAATTTGGTGGGATTTTAATTATTTTAAAGATATTTTTTCCATCTTTTTAATAAATCTTTAAATCATTTTTAAATCAACCCCAATTTTGGCCATCATGGGTGGTGGTGCGTGTACCTAGGTGGAAGAAAAGGGGCTATTTTTTTCTAAATTATTGCGCATCTATTTCCAGAATTAATTTGAGTTCTTATACCCTACTAATCATCCTTTAATTACATATCAATTAGGGAAAAATGTTCTTGATCAATTGGCCATTTGGATCTCTCAAATCGGGAAGCATAAGTGCGATTAAATACAAACTAGTTTGTTGTTTTGACATAGTTATTGGGTAAAGGTTATAGATTAATTAAGTGAAGGATTTTAATCAATAATTACTACTGATTTTCCAGTATGTAAATGTGTTAGGTGCTGACCTGAACACCCCAAATTAACCGTAAAGTTGAAAGACGTTTGCGCATGCGATTTGCATCAAAACAATGTAAGAAATCTAACTATTTTGGACTCGTAAAATAGTTGTAATTTTAACGATTGGTTTGAACCCATAAATGGGTGTTTAAGGGCTGGTTAAGAGATGAATTTATGGAATTTATACTAATTTTTAGACTTAGGTTCGTTTTAAGGTTTATTAAGGAAAATCAGAAGATTCCCTAGTGTGCTGCGAAAAAGCGAAAGATAAGGTGTGAGTCCTAAAATCAAAAAATTAATTAACAATGATAATTTTTGTGATATATTTGGTGATTTTTCTTATCGATTGGATTGGTTTAATGGCCAAATAATTAATGTTGTAAGTGGCCAAACCAGGTACGTTTCAAGCCCTAAAAGATTGATGTGTTAGCAAAGTTGCTAGTTTGACAGTGCGGCTATGTGGTTGATATTGTGATACATGATTGTGCTATTTGGTATGAGATTAGCTGTGTATATAGCATGATTTGCTAAAATATGAGTTTATGCATGTTAAAATTGCATGGAAATTTTGCTATGTTATAATGAAAAGATTGTTATACATGCACATGGGAAATTCGTAAAAGTATATGAAATATTGTAATGTTGAATGATACCATCTTACTGGTAATTTAAAAGTTGGGACATTGATTTCATTCATTGAAAGTATTTGATTATTGAGGGCATGTTGAACACATCAAATAAGTGTGAAAAGTATTAACTTATGACTTTGAATAAGATTGTATAACATGTTGCATGTGCATTGGGATGAGATATTTTATGGTTGGCGGAGGATTTCTGTGGAGTATCAGTCGCATATTAAGCCGCATTTATTCGTAGTCAGTGCATGGTATTTGGAGTACTGAGGGGATTGGTGATTATATCGTATTATTTTTTATTAGGCAATTTTACTGCTTTCTTGTGGTTTTACCATATTGAGCTATGCTCGCATTCGTTGGAGTTTGGCAGACGGGTTTCAGGGAACTCGTGGTTTGTGACGAATGGTATGGGTAGGATTTTACATGTGCATTGTGTCATGATCATGTTCATTAAAATTGCTATTATTGATGATTGTTGTGTTATTTGGTTTCATGTGAAATTGCTTGTACGAATGCATAATATTTGTTTAGACTCACACAGAGCTCGTTAAGCTCATTTCATTACCATAACTTCTCAGGTAATGAACGAACTTAGGATTGGAATTGGCATACGGATGTACGATAGACTTTGAACCCAATATCGTCATATCTTTATTGTTTTATTTTATTTTTAATTTTATCTTTCTATTATTCGATTTTTTGACTGTAAAATTATTAAAACTGTGGTTTGGGACTGTTTTCATTTTGGGGATTTTCATGCATACATGTTTTTCATTCTTAAGATGGACTTAGAGATTTATTCACACTAAAATTAGACTATGCATGATTTTTGGTTAAGTTAATTATTGGGTTAACAATGGTTATTTTCCGCTACAAAGGAGTTAAACAAAGTGTTTTTCAAGGGCAAAGACGAGTATTGGGTTTTTATAAAAACTACATCTAATTCATTAATTTGACATAAATAAGGTTGGATTAATTAAAAAGAAGTTTTCCAAAATTAACAATGGAAATCGCAATTTTATTAAAAGAGTGATTTTTGAGGTTTTAAACTATCGGTTGAGTGGGTTCAACACTTAAGTGTCCAATATAGCTTCCACGATTCGGCCATAATGACTAGGTCAGGTTTGGGAGGTTACATATTTGACAAAGTATTTTTATGTTTCTTCTGTTCTTTATGTCCCTAAACTGAATTGCAATTTACTTTCCAACTTACCTGAGACCTAAATTGTGCTGCTAAATTTCATTCCATTTGTTATTGCTTTTAGGAAGTGGATTTGGAAAAGGTGATTCACAGTGCTGATATGCATTGTGGTCTATATCCGTTTAAGGAAAAGGATCTTCTGAGTAGAAAATTTCACCCATCAAGTTATGGTTCAGATTCTAGTCAAAAGTCTGTCAAATTTGCTTCCATTTCAGTGTTTGTTTCCAGTTCTAATTATATTTCCATTAAAAATCAAGTTATGTTATGACATTATCGCCTTGGTCATCCTAACTTTACTTATGTTGAGAAATTCTTTCCTCATTTGTTTATCCATAAAAAACCAAATTATTATTTTTGTGAAGTTTGCCAATTAGCAAAACACACTAGGCATGTCTATTCAAGTTTACAATATAAACACTCACATCCATTTTCTATGATTCATAATGACATTTAGGGTCCCTTTCATTCCAAAAATATCAATGGAGCTAGTTGGTTTATCATATTCATCAATGACCACACTAGAACAACTTGGACAATCCTTATGAAGGAAAATTTTAAAATTGCTTCCATTCTTCAATCTTTTCAAACCTTGAACTCTAATCAGTTTCAAAGCAATATCAAAGTCCTAAAAATCGATAATGCTTGAGAATACTTTAATTCCATTCTTGGGTCATATTTTTCCAAACATGGTATCATTCAAATAGCTCTTATGTTGACACACCCCAACAAAATGGAGTATCTGAAAAAAAATATACACTTACTTGAGGTAGCCCGTGCTACTATGTTCACTAATAATGTACCTAAATATTTTTGGGAGGGAAGCAATTATTACTGCCATTTATCTCATCAATAGAATTCCTAGTCGTGTCCTCAAATTTTAGTCACCTCGTCAGGTTCTCATCTCTTCATATCCTCATACCCTCTCTTTTTTTTACAGACCTACCATTAAAGGTCTTTGGTAGCACATTCTTTGTTCATATCCACCACAATTATCACACCAAACTCGATCCTAAGTCTCTCAAGTGCATTTTCCTTGGTTATTCTCCTAATAAAAAGGGTTGCAAGTGTTATTCACCCATTACTAAGAATGTTTACAATTGCATAGATGTTACCTTTCTTGAAAATCAATCCTTTTTTTCCAAATCTGACATTCAGGGGGAGACTTCAAAGGAATATCAAATTTCAGATCTCCTTCAAGACACTCAAACATATGTCAATTCATTAATCCTTGATCCATTCATTATTGATCCATTCATTGTCCTTACCAATGAAACAGAAATAACCCTGATCCCTATTCCCACATTGCCAATCGCCTCAAATCCTCCACAACTTGGCACATCTAATCATCTTGAGCTTCATGTCTATAGAAGAAGAAGACTAGCCAAGCATATAGAAAAAACTATACAAATTCAGCATTCTCAATCATAAGAACCGAGTCCTACTACAACCAATGTTCATGATGGTAAGGATCCCTCATCCAATGATCCTCTTCTTCCTATTGTTGATGATTTAAATCTACCTATTGCTCATAGAAAAGGTGTACGTGGGTACATTGAACATCCGATTGAGAACTATGTTATATATGGGAAAATATTGCATGTTTATAGGGCCTTTGTCACAAATATGGATAGTGTAAAGGTGCCAGATTCTATCCAAGAGGCTCTCAAGAGTTAGGATTGGAAAAAGGCAGTGGAAGAAGAGATTCGGGCTTCAAAAAGTAACAACACATAGACTCTTGTCAAGTTACCTCCAGGTAAAAATCTAGTTGGATGCAAGTGGATATTTACTGTCAAGTATAGGGCTAATGAAAGTGTCGAGGGATTCAAGGCCAGACTTGTGGCAAAAGGGTTCACTCAATCATACGGAATTGACTATCAGGAGACGTTTGTACCTATGGAAAAATTTAACATTGTTCAAGTTCTACTTTCTCTTACAGTTAATCACGATTGGCAATTATATCAACTAGATATTAATAATGCATTCCTAAATAGGGATCTTGGAGAAGAAATCTACATGACTATTCTTCTTGGTCTAGAAAATAAGACAAACAGTAGTCTAATCTGCAAACTGAAGAAGTCTTTGTATGGCTTGAAGCAGTCTCCTTGTGCATGGTTTGAAAAATTCACTAAAATAGTGATAGCCAATGGATATCAGCAATGTCAAGTCAGTCACACACTATTTTATAAAAGTAGAATATGAGGAAATAAGGTTATTCTCATAGTTTATATGGATGATATCGTCTTGACAGGAGATGATTCTGAGGAGACTATAAATTGAAAAAAACTACTAGCAACAAAGTTTGAAATCAAGGATCATGGGACTCTCAGGTATTTCTTAGGAATGGAGGTGGCTTGATCTAAGGAAGGTATTGTCATATCTCATAGGAAATACATCTTGGATCTGTTAAGTAAAATAGGGCTACTTGGATGCAAACCAGATGACACACCTATGTACCCGAAAAAAAAGATTGAACAAAAGTGAAGGAAGCAGTCTAGTAGACAAGGGAAGCTAACAAATGCTAGTTGAAAATCTCATCTATCTATCTCACACTAGGCATGATATCGCATATTCATTCAGTTTGGTCAGTCAACATATGAACATTCGAACTGAATATCATTTAGAGGTAGTAAATATAATCTTGAGGAATTTAAAAATGACTCCGAGACATGGTCTACTATTTAGGAAATGTACAAATCATGAAGTATAGATCTACACCGATGTTGTTTGGGTAGTAGAGCAAACTGATCAAAGATCAACCACTAGTTGTAACATCCCGAAATAAGGCCTAAATGGAACAGTGGTTGCGAAACCATGAATCTGAGATAGAAAAGTTTATTATGATTAATTTATATGATTTATCGATTGATTGGATGCATGTGTTAGAATACCGATAACAAATTTCAGCAATTGCATGTCTGAATTGCATATTAGGGTTTAATTACAAAAGTGGGTAAATATGAGCCTTAGATGATAAAGGATTTAATAGAAGTGCATAATTGAAGTAGAGGTCCTTAAATGGTAATTAGACCATT
>CM025145.1:16559327-16579899 GCA_013467495.1 Gossypium gossypioides | reverse complement strand
TTCAAATACCAATATAATAGCTTTGTAAATATTTAATAAAAATATGTACAAGCTCGGTTTATAGAAATAAGATTCTAAAATCATGTTTTCCAAAACCACTTGACTTTAAGAGTAAACCATTTGAACTTAACTATTTGTTCAATTAGCAAAAATTATTAAATCCAACATTTAATATAAAACCATATTTGACTTATATGAACTAAATAATACTAATTATGGACTCGTTGGTAGGACTTGTGATCCCGAAACCACTATTTTTGACACCACTAAAAACGAGTTGTTACAATACCCCTTATATGCGTGATGTTCGACCTGGCTAGGTCCCTTGAGTCCATATTTTTATTAAGTTATTATGTGATGTGTGTAGATATATTTGCCTAAATTGGTGAATAGAGACAAAAGTAAAAACAAATGATTCGGGAAAAGGCACAAATAAAGGATAAGTAAAGCAATTGAAAGAACAAGTAATGAAAATAAGAAAATTTCATTAATGAAAATATACAAAGAAAGTTAAGAATTGTTATTAGTTGAGTGAGTTGACGCCTCAATGGTGTCTTCACCTCTTTTTGGCTAGTCTTTTGAAAAGAGTAGAAATGATCATGAGTAATTCTTGAAAATTAGAAAGTCATTGGATTCTTTCCTTCCTCTCTGACAATCTCATCATTGGAATTAGAGGAGTGGGAATGTTGAAATCAAGGATGACACTGGTAAGTTTACATATACAAATGGAGTTACGAGATTCGTATTGAAAGGACCCACAGTAGCGTGTGTACTTGGCTAGAAGTTCAAAATTGAATTAGGAAGACCTTCATGGCAAGTTTGAATGTGGATTAAATGAGAAAGTTAAGGAGATATGCTTGGATGTCAAACTTTGTATATATCGTATATTCTTTAAGGGCTTAATAACTCATTATTTCGCAACTACACCTTTTTACCAGAGCGTAACTTCTAAAAGCCAACACCATCTTCTAGACCCTTTTTTCATAAACCTTCAAAGGTTTGAATTTAGACCTCTAGGCGGGGATAGAAAATGTTAACCCATAACTCCGGCGCACAGATTTTTTGGAAGTCCTAGAAGTCGGACGCACCTTCATCTGCCAGAATAGGTGACCTTTTTGAGTTCAGCCCACTTAGCTTCACTTCCACTTTGAATGGCCCATCTAATGATTTCCACACTACTCCCGCAAATGATTAAGAAGAAACCGTCGAGTCTGCCAATTGAAGGCAGACAAAATGGGAATACAAGGGAGTTTAAGCGACATTGTGGAATGTTATCGACTAGTTCACTAGAGTGACATTGTGATGACGGTCTATCGAATCTATAGAGTGACACCACGATTGCGGTCTACAAGTCCTTCAGGGTGACACCTTAGAAGAAGTTTATTGATTCCTCAGAATTGAGAGAAACCAGAGAACTGCACTCTAGGAAAATAATCGAACAGAAAAAAGGAATAAGAAAAGTGATGGATAATAGGTGCGCTAGTCAAGCAAAAGGTCTGTGGACTTATGAACTTCCCTCTTAGCGTTCTGGTTTATTATAGCCAAAAGTATGCACGTGAAGTTGTTAAAGTTTAAAGAATGGTATTGAATCGTTTAGGTCCACCAATGCATGAAGGACACATGTTGCATCGAAAGAAGAAGAAGAAAATTTAATGTTCCTAAGGTGGGGATATTTGCCAACGGTTACCCATTAGTGTGCAACCCTCAAGTAAGTAGAAAAGTCCTAAGTCCATCTAGCGACAATGCTTTTTCAGAATGGTTGTTAAGCCATTATTACCATCGTAGTAGAACTACAGAATCAAAGTTATAGCTCTGGTAGTTCACCAAGGTAGTAGTAAAAATATTTCATGGGCTGGCTTAGCCACCCTATGAAGAGAAGGAATTGACCCACTAGATGGGCGTAGTTAATGCATGAACAAATCTAGGATTTGCGGTGTTATTCACCAGAATTAAAATCAAGAAGATTTCAATCAAGCGGTGTTCACCTTAAAGCATCCACCAAATTAAGATTGTGAAGAAACTCTATAGATTGGAGTGTATCCAACAAAGGTGTAGTTTGATATCCGCAAATGAGCTGGTATCTATATTTTGTTAAGTGTTGATGGACCTACAGATCAAACAGAGCTAGTATAAAGCGAATGTTTGAAAGGATAACCCATGTTGAATGTTGAAGTAAGAATGAAAGTTGATTACTTTCGTGAACCATAAGAGGACAAAGATAGGGAAAAGTTTCTCTGAGTCTACCTCTAAGGTTGGGCTTGAAATAAAATTTTGAGGACGAAATTTTATTTTAAGATAAGAGAGTTGTAAGACCGAGTTTACTTTAATTCTAGAATTTAGGAAATATTAGGGGTTAAATTGGAAGAAGCCGTAAGTTGGAGACTTCTACTGAAAAATCAATGAAACTTTAATGGTCGGTTTGGGCATACTTGAGTTTCAATTCTGATTCGGTTGGATTAAAACCAACTGGTTCCTTCGTTGGAGACAAAATGATTACCAATGGATGATTTTTATAGGGTTGATAACCAGACGTGAAGGGATATAAATAGAAGGGAAATGAATTTTTGGGGTGAATTCTTCTCAACCTTATTTTGTTCTCTTCATCACCTTCTTTAGTTACTTTGAAGAAGAAGAAGATAAGAGAGCTCTTCATGGAGTAATATTCGTAAAGATTGAGTTAAGAAGATAGATGAGCAAGAGGACTGGTAAGCTTCTAAGTCTTTCGGTGTTCATAAATTTGAGAAATGGAGTTAAGAATTTTTAGAACCTTTGAAGGGGTTCTGCATGTTTTTGGAAACAGAGTTTTTCAGCCAGAATACTGAGTTTAACTTATGAATTTGGTCACAATACTTATTTTCCAGGAGAATGGAAGCTCTAGCGTTCAAAAAAACTAAGTTGAAGAGGTGAAGAAGCATCAGGTGAGTTTTTATACTCCATTTCTGGGATGTTATATGGCTGACATGAATCTGTGTTGAGTTCAGAGAGAGATTTTTAGTGATGTATGATCTTTACTAATTGAGAATGCTATACATGTATAAGATTGTATAAGTATAGGAGTATCCACAAATGTATTCCATGCATGAAATGGTTATGATTCCATGCTTAAAAAGTAGTGTACTTTTTGATGATATGTTTATGAAATGCATGTATTGTATGTTTATAACGGTGGAGTACGGAGGGAAAATTATTGATGAGTTAGATGAAGTTAAGATTCAGTGATGTGAAGGATTGGGCAGATGGTTTGAGAAATGGAATTTTCATTTTCTAGAATTGTTGGGTGCAAACCATGATGCGCGAAGCTCTGGGCCTTGCAGAGGGGACGCTATGGTGTTCGAGCATCAAGGTTAGAAGTGAGGTGGAATGGATGGGTTGAATAGGGTATAACATGGAAGACCATACCTTGGTTATGGAAACATAAATAGTTCACCATGGGGTATGATATGTTGGGCCAGAGCTCGACTATGGCAACATAGAAAGTCCGCCAGGACATTAAACATGGGGTATGATGTGTAAGATCATAACTTGGCTATGGAAACATAGAGAGTCCGCCATGACATTAAACATGAGGTATGATGTGTAAGACCATAACTCGACTACAATAATATAATGAATCTACCAGGACATTAAACATGAAGTATGATGTGTAAGACTATAGCTCACTATGATAATATAGAGAGTCCTCCAGGACATTAAACATGAGGTATGATGTATAAGACCATAGCTTGGCTCTGGCAACATAGAGAGTCTGCTCATACATTAAACATTGGGTATGATGTGTAAGATCATAGCTCAGCTATGGCAGCATATGGAGTCCTTTAAGATAATAAACGTAGGGTAGTTCGCCAGCACAATAAAAACAGGGTAGTTTGCCAAGACGGTAATCATAGAGAATCATGCAAACGTGGAAAAAGGGCTAGAAGAAAAATACATCCAGGTTAGGTTTATAAATATGATTGAGTCATAATTTAGCATCTAACTGGGATTCCAAACTCCTTGAAGTTTGTATTCTTGTTTTCTATATATATACCTTGGCATGTATCTAGGGATGTCATTTTGAAATCTAAGTTGTCAATGGTTGTTTAAATTTGATAATGTATGTTCTAGTGAGTGATTAACACTTAATTTATGTAGTACTATGGTTAGTTGAAAGAAGTAAATGAAGTGGTGAATGTTTAATGTTCATGATATATGTTATGGAATTGTATGTTTATACCTTGAGAAATGGTATTGACTATGTTTTGTTTATGATATGGTGCCAATTTTTCGCATATTGGTTAGATGATTATGGATGTGTTGAATGACATATTTTGGTATGGTATTAGCATATTTTTTAGATAGGATTTCAATGGATAAAAATGCATTTTAGGTCACTTATAGGGGTGGTTTGCATCATGCACCAAATGACCTATTTTTGTGCCACATGGGCTGACACACGGCCGTGTGACACACACAGGCAAGTGACATGGCTATGTGATCACTGTAATTTGGAACCACTGTACCACACAGTTTCTAATTATCACATGGGCTGGTCACACACCCATGTGAGTACTGTAGACTTGGCCATTTAGTTTTCACAAGCCTTTAGTTTGTTACACAATCCAGTCACACGGCCATGTGACCCCTGTTTACACTATTGCATTTTAATTGAATAATTGCATTTTTGACCCACACAGATACAATGAGTTACACGGTCTAGATTCATGACCATGTGACTCCAATTTCACACGGTCACAGCTTGCCACACGGCTGTGTGACCCCTGTTTTGCATAATTTCCCTTCTTTTTGTAAAAGTTTAAAAATGATCCATATTTAACATCGAGCCAATTCTAGAGCTTTTGTAAGCTTAGTTTAAACATGAATTTGTTTGCAAAGCATGGTTTATGTGAATATATGTAGTTATTCAATGTTTAATTACATTTTTGAATTACAAATTGCGTGTAATTATTTTTTTAATTATTGTAGCATCTTATTGCTCGAGTCTGATGACCGAACCAAGTGAGGGGTGGTATGTAAGGGGTTAGATTCATGTATTAATTGGATGGAAATCCATGTTCTTACTATTTTATTAATACCGCCCCAAGGTGACTTAATTCAATGTGTGTAGGAATTATTGTTCCAACGACTTCCAATTGTTTCCAAGGTTTAATATAAGACACATGCATCATTTTAATGCATATTATTTGTTGCAAATTTTTTTTCAAATATTTGTTTAATACAAAAATATTAATGAATAGATGGTTTTATTTTTAGTTTGAAACTGGCACATACTCTCTTACTAAACATACTTAATTAGAACAAACTGAATGGAAATAAATACAAGAAATGGAAAAGAAACCTCATGACTGTCATGTTAGAGTATGCCCAAAGACCAATCATGAAATGATTGTGATCACATACTCGTTTTACCTTGTTTGTTAATATAAGGCATTCCATTGTTATTTCAATTTCTTTTTCTATGTGTATAAATAAACTGATTAATAATAAAGTCTTGATAATGATATGATTATTCTTAAAAGGTCCTTAGTCAAGTATTATTGTGGGCTTGGACAATACATAAGTATGTGTTAGAGAATAACATATTAGACTGACCTACCATAAGTATGTTTCTTGGATTATTATGTAATAGTAACAAACATTTCTCATAGTGATAACTATGTATATGATCCTCAGACTTGAGATTATCATCGTACTAACATCATGAGTCGTATATTTTGATACAGTCAATCGTCTATTGTAACAGGTTGTACTATAAAGGCTGATGTTAGACTAATTAATTAATGTAACATCCCAAAAATGGGGGTTAGTAGAATCGGGTTTGTGAACTGAGAGAGAGTGGTCATGCTCTAATTTTTGAGATTATTTGTGCATTTCTAGAAAATAAATGAGTTACAGGTCTATTGGTTAAGTTTTAGTGAAATGGTCCTTGAAACCGAGGTTCAAATCCCTTCCCTTGCACCATTTTTATTAATTTTGTCTCAATATTTAGTTTGGCACATCAAGCTTATCTTTAATTTTTCTACATTTTTTGATAAGAACGAGCCTGTTGGTTCAATAATTAAGCAGTATTCTCCTTTCCTTTTGTTCCCAAGTTCGAATCCTATTGTGTGCAAAAGTGGTAATTATTATTTTTGCTATTCCCTTGTTGTGCCACCCTTGCTGTCAGAGAGTGCGTCAAATGCAAACTCTAAACCACCAGATTGTGATCACAGATAAATCTGATAGGTTAGAATATTGTTTAATATATATTTTTTATTTTTTTTAGAATTATTCCTCGAAAAATCTTTTTTGTTGTCCCACTTCCCTCTATTTCTCCACTTTGTTTTGCATGTTGTTCCATTTTGTTGTTGTTGTAGTTCTCATTTGCTAAAATTTTCAATGTTTTTCCTTCTGGATATCTCTTATTTTCCTTTCTTTCTATTTATTTCCATTAAATCACAAATAGCACTCTCTTGTTCTCTTGTTTGTCACCCTATCTTTTGTATTGGCAGTTATTGCAATATGTCACATGCAATTGACAACCATCGCAATCTACCGCTCCCTGTGCGTCACCAGCCAATAACAACAACAGCCCTTTGCAGCAACCCTTTGGCAACCCACGACCAATTCTTTCAACATTCTGCAACCCTCATTTTTTTCCCCTAGCCATTCTCTACTTAGATCAAGTGTGGATCCGAACATTTTCAATTCATGTATGTGTGTCTTATTCCTAAGTGAATCATGTAATTTGATGATAATCATATGCAATTGTGCCTTATTTGAAATTATTTGATTGTGATCGATTTTTTTTTAATTATGGTGGACGAAAGTAAGTATTCCCCTAACTATTAAGTTGGTGCTAGTCGATGGATTGTGATTGTGTTTCGGTTATGGCCAAATATGGGTAAGTAAGTTGGGTGACATGATCGAAGGTGAGTATGCCCTAATTTAAGTTAGTTGAATGTGTATGTGTCCCTACTGTGTTGTTGAAAATGATACTTGCCTGATGGCCGAATATGCCAATAGCATGTTTTTGATATGTTAAACTATAAGTTCAATTAGTATGTTCCGATCTGTTTTATCTAAATATGCCAATCACATATTTTTTATCTGTTAAACTATATGTGCAACTAGTATTTTCTGATCTGTTTTATCTGCATATGGGCATGTTTGATTCGAGTAAGCTCATTTATGTTAGCCATTTGCATATGCATTGGGGTTGGCTTATGTATGATTTGGAGGAAATTTTGGTAGACTACATATGCGATTTTGGCAGTTTACCCGCAAATTCTAATTTGGTCGTTAAACTGCATCTAGCAATTTGTCTGCATAATTTCTGGTGGCTAAAGACCACAATTTTGGTGTGTTGGGTTGGAAGGGTTGCTAATTGCCCTAATTGGAGTGTTGGAGGAAAAGATGGTGTGTAGCGAATGAGGGTAGGATCTGTTCTATTGACACTTTACATTGGATCATTTGATCATTCCCATGCTCATGCACTGGCTGAAAATTTCCATGCTTATTACGAACTTTATTTTGATGGTGATTGATGATTTGCTATGTATCGTTGTTGGCTTTATATGGATGGCTTATTGCTTTTTTGAGAATGGCTTTATGACTAAACTGTTACTTTTTGACTCACACTAAGCTTCTTAAAGCTCAACCCCCTAATTTTCTCCTTTTAGATAATCTTCAAAGTTAGGATCGGACACGACATTCGAAGGGCTCGTCTTGATTTTTACTAATTACAGTATTTTAATTTCATAATTTCATGATTTGTTGGGACTGTAAAAAAATTTTGTACGAACTATGGCATGGGATTGGACTTCGAGTTTTATTTTCATTTAGTATGCATGTAATATGGTTAAATAATTGGTAAACCAAATATTTGATCATATAAGTTTGAAATACGGTTTTAAATAACAAACTAAAGTCATCGTTTTTTTTCTGCTACAAAATTCGTACTTGAATTTCTGAAAAGTAAATTATAAGTCAAATATGTTTCCAAAATTAATAAGAACTTTTGTTTAATTGGATCTTTTTTTAAACTCAGCAACATTAATGTTTTTTTAAGTAAAGAAAAGCCCATTACGGTTTTCCAAAAGTAAGAAAACACTTTACAAATAAATTTCTGGAGCCTTGATTGTTTTTACTTGGACCTTTTGGTGGTCAATGTGACTTCTAGAATCCAATCGTAACGTCTAGGTCGGGTTTAAGGTGTTGAAATTAAAGTTAATTAACATATAATATTAATATATAAGACAAGTTAGTGGAAGATATGAGTACTAATCTTCTTCCACATTCCTTAGAATGAAGAAAAAAAGGGGGAGAAACTCTATTTTTGGAGTTTAGGGTTTCGACAAACACATTTCTAAGGTAACCAAGCCCTTTTCTTCTAATTTTTACAGATTTATGATCATGAGAGCTTATTTTAGCTAGTCCATGTATAAATTTTTTCAATTTTTGAGTTATTAGAAAGCTTCCATTGTTGAGAAATTGACGAATTAGGCTTGAATTTGATAGATATTAAGCTTAGATCATAAAAAGGGCTAGATTGTAAAACTAATTTAACTTTTTAGTTAACTTTGTAACATTAGGTGTAATATCCCAAATTATTGCTTAAAAGAATGTAAATTCTATAAAATATGAGTACATAGCCCAATGGTTGAAAGAAAAATGAGGAGACTGTGGAATTAGATCAAGGTTTCGAGTTTAGTTCCCTTCCTTTGCAAAATATTTTAATTTTGCTAAATTATCTCCTTCCCCCTATTTTTGTGTTGTCCATTCCTATTAACCTAGGTATAAATATCAAATTTTCACCTAATTATCATCCGTTAGTCTTTTATCTTCAACCTTAGCTGCCCCTTCATCTTTTTCTCCTTTCTTCTTCTTCAATATTTCCCTTTTCCCTCCACTATGCCACCACCAAATCTTCTTTTTCCTTGTCATCCTTCCCTCCTTCATTGGTGTTGGTTTTGGACATTTTTCTTCCTCTCTTTATTATGTTATTTTAATATTTTTCCAGCCTCGAAATAGTCACCACTAGAAAATTTGCCTCCATTTCTTCCCCAAAAGATCTCTATTGATGCCCATTTACCTAGAGTAAGTGCCTAATTCTCTCATTTTTCAACTCCGTTTTCTTATCGTTTGCTTTTAAAATCAGATCTGAAAATTTTGGTTTTTATATTGGTCTTAAATGAATAATTTCCAGCCCCCAAACATCCCTTTTGAACCACCCAAAACTATATTAGAAACTACCACCGCCGATGGTGGTTGTTATCTCTAAAGTTTTCATTTTTATGGACTGATGGTATGAGATTTATTTAGTAAAATACACTGCTTTTCCAACCTTGAATTTCACTTTTTTTTTAAAAATTCTAAAAATGGTCATTAATTAGTTCTAAACAAATATCTTTTAAGGAAATCTTGTTCAAACATCATGGTCTCAAACTTAGCTTAGAAGAGTAGCTCACCTTTCTTCTAGTCCTATTTTCACAAGAAAAGGAAGAGAGAAGATATTTTCCTTTTAACCTATCTTAAACACTTAACTTAACCCAAGTCATTATTGAAACTTGTCAAATGTCACATCAGTTATTGGGTGGTCTTATCCAAATCTAAAATTTCCAAGAAAACTAATCGAGTACCTATATTTGGTCCTTAACTATTTCGGTTCTCGTTTGGTTGGTTCTTGACTATTGTTCCTTTCATCTTGGCTGGCTCAAAGACAACCTTATAGGATACTCTACACGGCTGACATAAACTCACATCATAAAGATCGTTTCCCTTATCCATAATGGTGCCTGCCCTCTCTATGTGCCAACAAAGCTTTTGGACGAATCCTTTCTTACCAGACACACTTCTTGATCATTATGTGCCAACCTAGTGTTCGCCAATATCAAGGCGTCACAAGCATGCTCAGAGAGTTCTTGTACTTAGGTATAGTTCTAACACTATACATATTCAAAACTTACCTCATCCCTCTTATTTCCTTAAACAATATCTAGACACTAAGGCTTTGCCAGGTGGGGTGTTACATATTATATTTCAATTTAGGTTCAATTTAAGTCTAAAGGAGGAATCGTGGGTTTCATAAGTAGTGCTACGATTGTATAGAATTATGGTGTGGGTTCTAACCTATAAACTTTAGTGTTTAAATTGTATTTTTAATGGTTAAATTGATATTTAAGCTTGTCAGTCAGGCCTATTTAAATTGCTAAGTAAGTGATTTTACGATGGCCAAGTTAGGTACATTTCGAGCCCAAATTAAATGACATGTTTGCAAAATTACCATGGTTAACTGATAATTTGTATGATAGGTTTTGATATGAAATGACATGGATGATCTGATTATGAAATGAATGCTAGTTATATTCATAGCATGTATTAATATGAAAAGAATGATTGAATGCATGAAATGTTTACTCGGGTGAAATGCTATGAAATGTACTGAATGAAAGGCTGCTACACATGCATTGGAAAAATTGATTATAAAACGGTAATAAAACTATGGCATGTTATAAAGTCACCGTATTGATGGTGAAATTAAATTCTTGATAAGTGCTACTACTTAATGAAAGCGAATGTTATTATGTAAGACATGCTACTAAAATGTGAATGTAATGGAAACGTGTTCTTGGTTGTAACTTGTACGGCATATCACATGTGCATGGGGTGAGGTTTTGTGGATGATGGAGGAGTTTCATGGAGTAATGACAGCATATTAAGTTCACATTTATGTTATTAGTGCACTGCATCAGAGTAATGAATAGAATGGCGATTATATCACATTTTAAATGGCAGTATAATTTCATTACATATAATGGTGGTTTAACCACATCGAGCTTAGCTGGAAATATTTGGAGTTTGGGAGATGGGTTTCGGGAAACTCGTGTGTGTAGTGGATGGTTGGGTAGGATTCTTTATGCATTATCTAACGATCATTACATTTTTTAATGATAAAGTTGAATGTTACGTTATGTGTTGCATTAATATTAATTATTGCTATCTGTATGTTTAATTGGGTGTTCTTATTGTTTATACTTACACTGAGCTAGTAACTTGCCCCATAGTTTCATACATTTTAGGTAATACTCAATACTAGGATTGGACTCGGCATGCGGACGTACAACAGACTTCGAACTAAATAATTATTTGGCATAAGTTTTTTTTTAAATTTATTTGGTTTTGGACTGTAAAAGAACTATTTGGACTGTGGTTTGGGTTTTACTTTTATTGTTGATTTACATGCATACATAATAGTCACATTAATTAGTTTTTAAAGCGCAATTTGAAAATGGATAATGCATGATATTTGACTTAATAATAAATCTGTCATGAAATGAGTTTTCCGCTGCAATAAAAGATAATGAGGTTTTTTTGGGTGAAACAATGAGTAAAGCGTTTTCCAAAAGCACGTTGTTGCTTATAAATGACATAAGAACGGTTGACTTAATTAATCAACATTTTCCTAAAGATTACAAGTGTAAATTGTGATTTTTATTAAAAAAGAGTAATTAAGGTTTTCAAAGAATATGATAGTTTGTCACACAGGTGAACAATGTAATCTTCACAATTCGACCATAACATCTAGGCCGGTTTTGGGTGCTTACATTTAGTGGTATTAGAGTCAAGGTTCAAAAACTCGTACTGAATTCTTACTCTTTTCAAAAATGAGTTTGCATGCATTCATACATGAAAAAGGGGGAAATTTTAGGAAAAACAAACCACAGTATTTTGTAAAATATTTCTTCCAGGAAACAACGAAGTCCAAAGGTCTGATGTCGTGGCCATAGAAACAATACTGAAACTCTAGAAAGATATAAGGAATTATTACATAAAATTTTATACAAATTTTGACTAAAGTGCGAGAAATGAATGAATGTACATAACACTAAAGATATTCTTACTTCTAAATTGTAGATTCCATAAGACATCTATCACACCCTTGACCTGACCCGATCTACTTAATCCAAATCTCGGGTGTTACGTTCTTCTTACATATGTAACTTGGAATTTTTTTACTTTTATTCATTTATGTAAAATTCTCTCTATTAGTATAACAAAATCTCTTATTGGTGTACATTGTATGGTTACATTTTCATTTCACCTATGTGCAAACTACTATCTTTGGCTACTACAAACTTTATTATAAAAATAAAATGTAGGGTTATTATTTTGACTCAATAAAACTTCAGACTTTCCTACTTTATCTCTTAGTCCATTGGATATGCTTTAGGATTCTACTTAATCAACTTCAACGCAAACTCAGACACGCTACACGACTTCCTCTGTAGGCATAACAACCTAGCACGCCGTTTCTTTGGCGTAGCCTTGGCATAGTCTCTCGGCGCATACTTCTTTATAGACCTGAAAACAGAAACAACTTTTGCAAGTTCGTAAGAACTTAGAGAGCTAAACCTTAGCATACCTTTTTCATTCATTCTATGTTGTATATGTTATTTTGCACATGCTTGGGGTATTTCTTGACCTTCCTTCCTTCCTTCTTTGGTGGGTACAATACTAAGGCTACCATCTTTCTTTTCTTTAGAACCATTTTCCCTTCTCTTGAGCGTACTATACTTAACATCTCTTTACTTTCTATATCATTTATTAAATCTTACATTATTATCAGACTTAATATTTTTTCCCATACTTACTAGTTTTATCATTTCCTTCGGGCTGGGTACACTACGCCCAATACTTAACTTAGAATTCACCCATTTCTTCCTTACTTTAGTTTACTTCTCTATACATACTTTCAAGACATAACTTTGCCTCGTCACTTGCTCTGACACACATTAACCCAATCCCTTGTAACTATATAGGGTTCGCCATTCACTCGATTTCCACCCAAAGGCGTTGTCTTTAGATGCTTATCACGAGAGCCATTCTTCATATTTTGCCACGAAGGTGTTCCTTTCCAAAGATAGCCACAAAGGCTTTCCTTTTATAGTCTTGCAATGAAGGCATCCTTTTAATAGAGTTTGGCACGAGGCATTCATTTAACAGAGATAGCCACAAAGACATCCTTTTAACTGAGGTAGCCACAAAGGAATCCTTTTAACAGAGATAGCCACAAAGACTTCCTTTTAACAGAAATAGCCACAGAGGACTTCCTTTAACAGAGATCGCCACAAAGGCTTCTTTTAACAGAGATCACCATAAAGGCTTTCTTTAACAGAGATCTCCACAAAAGCTTCCTTTAACAGAGATCACCATAAATGCTTCCTTTAATAGGGATTGCCACAAAGGCTTCCTTTAACAGAGATAGCCACGAAGGTATCCTTTCAAAGATAGCCACAAAGGCTTCCTTACAAAAACTATCACAAAGACACTTTTTTAGGTTGCTCCACAAAAGCGACTCCTTATAGATTACCCCAAAGGTATTCCTTATCAAATATTTTCCATAAAGGCATTTCTTTAACAGAAATAGCCAAAAAGGCTCACTTTTATAGAAATTGTGACGATAGGGATTCACCTAAGCTCACTGTCGTGAGGTTTGCCCCTTATCGCCTAGTACTCACCCAGTCACTCATTGCATATTCCATACGATGCCATAGCCTAGCCGTGGTCTTACACTATATGACTTCAAAGTACTATGGATTTTGATTCAGAGGTTCGTGTTTTTAGTCCTGGTAGACCCCTTTAGATGACTCCGGAGACAAACACAGACACTTCATGTAGACTCATTCACATTTGACTTACTTATGATAGGCTCTTTCACAATAGATTTTTTCATATCCTCAAAACACACAGAGACATATTTTACTCATTTAGACACATTAACCTTTAACCTTAGAGATCATACCCATATTCTATACGAACCATTCATGCAAGTTCAGTAGACATACATTTTTCACAGAATCACCGCATCACGAATTTTTAGCTTATTTCCAAAAACATGCATAATACATTTGCAAGAGTCAGCTTAGAGACTCACCTGATAACCTATAATCTTGTCAAACTTTACATCTAATCCTTGTGACAATAGCAGCTTAAGTTCCAGATCTTTCATTCAACCATATACTATGGCTTGTTGAGAGGTAGCTTACTAGTAGAAAACCAGAGTTCTAGACTTGTCTTTTTGGGAGGCATCCCAAAGCCTAGATCTATATCTTCAACTCAACTTAAAGGATGGATGTATTTCTCTCTGTTTCTCCCCTTTTTATAAACAAAGATCACTTCTTGAAGAAGTAAGAGAAAGGTCCCCTATTTCTTACGCAGGTTACCTTGACATTTTACCTTTGTCCCAATGGATATTTGACACACGTCCAAGACCTTACAATCCACCAGATAAATATGTGACAACTGTAAAGAGACGTGTACTGGAATACACATATTTAGGTAACATACCCTTACGCCTTAATCCATCTTTTGTCTTTAGTCATTACATTAGAATGTAAATGGTATCTTCACTTATAACACTTGGTGCATGATGCCTTTTTGGCGAAGACCCTATTATCCAAGTTTCTTTAATACCTTAATGGAATTTTTCTTCTTGATGATTTATTCCTTTCTAAGGCAGTTTCTTGCCATAGTCCAATATTGGTTATGCATCCACTTAACACGCGAAGAGCATTAATGGGGTGGACAACACTTCACCATTTGAAGTAACACTTAGTTTACTTATTAAGTTCAGAGCTCGTCCAAATACTGGGCGTTACCTTAATTTTAAGGTAATCTTGTTCAAACATCCTGGTGTCAAACTTAGCTTAAAGAAGTACCTCACCTTTCTTCTAGCACTATTTTCTCAAGAATAAGAAGAGAGACGATATTTTCCTCTTAACCTATCTTAAACACTTAACTCAACCCAAGTCTTTATTTAAACTTGTTAAACGTCACATAATTCATTAGGTGGTTTTATTAAATTTTACAATTTTCCAGAAAACTAATAGAGTACCTACCTTTGGTCCTTAACTATCTCAATTCTCATTTGGTTAGTTCTTGATTATTGTTCCTTTAATCTTAACTACACTCCTGAATAAAAAATTAAGGGTATTGTATCCTTGTTAAGGGACGAGGTATATAGGTGCTGGCAATATATGGTTAGAGGTACGCTACCAGAGCGCATTGATTGGACCTATTTTCAGGATGCCTATCAAAGTAAGTTTGTGGGTCCTAGCTATTTTGAGGCTCAATGATTAGAGTTTATAGAGGTAAAACTGGGCGACATGTTAGTTTCAAAATATAAGGGAGAATTTTTAAGGTTAAGCCGCTATGCACCTAGTATGGTACCGTCTGAACAAGATAAGAGCCTCCATTTCCAGGAGGGTCTAAGGTATAACCTTAAGGTTCTGGTAACTCCACATCAGGGATGGGCATTTGAGGCTCTGGTTGAGAAGACCAAGATTATCAAGGAGATTACGCATATGTAGCGCGAGAAAAAAGGTAAAAAGAAATACTAACCTAAGAGAGAGGTTAGCTTTGCTGGACCAAATCTAAGTCCTGTTAAGCGGGCCAGAGAGGCTAGGCCACCATAGAATAGGGAAGCAATGGGCCCTAAAGATGGACAGATTTAGTTATGTCAGCATTAGGAGAGGCGTCATCCGAGCGAATGTTTGAGAAGAATAGGTGCATGTTTGATTTGTGGCTCGATGGAGCACAGAATTAAATGTTGTCCTTGTCGGAATGATCAAATGCAAGCTCTGGTTTGAAATTAGGGCCTAGTTAAGGTCAAAATTAGAGGGGTAATCAGGTTGTACAAAGGGGTCGTAATGAAAACTAAAATGGGAATGGTAATCAAGGACAAAGAACACCGATTCAGGGTGCGAATCGAGTAAAAGCTAGACAGCATGCTTTGGTATATACGGCTAGACACCAGGAAGATAGAGATGTGACTGACATCATTACAGGCCCCTTTACTATTTATTCAATGCCTTATCTTGCATTAATTGATATAGGATCTACCCACTCTTATATTACATGTGATATGGTTGTAAAATTGTGGATTGAAGTAGAGGAAACTGATAATATTGTTATTGTAGTTAGCCCTTTAAGATTATTTGTACTTGTAAATAAAATATATAGGAGATGTCCTTTAGAAGTTCAAGGGGAGATCTTTCCCGCTGACTTAATTGAATTGCCTTTTAAATAATTTGACTTGATTTTGGAAATGGACTGGTTGGTTGAACACCAAGTCCATCTAGATTATGCATTAATGAGGTTAACTTTGATGACTGAGGTTGGAAAGGAAGTTTTTATGGTTGAGGAACGTCGAAATTATCTGTCTAATGTGATCTCTACTATGGTAGCGGAGAAAATGGTTCGAAAAGGGTATGAAATGTTTCTAACTTATGTTTAAAATGTGAGTGCAGTCGATCCTTCTGTGGATAGTATCCATATTGTAAGGGAATTTCGTAATGTCTTTCCAAAGGAACTTCCAGGGTTACCTCCAGATCAGAAAGTGGAATTCAATATTGATTTGTTGCCAAGAACGACACTAATGTTCATTGCTCCCTACCGCATGACACCTAAAGAGCTGAAGGAGTTGAAACTACAATTGCAGGAACTGTTGGATAGGGGATTCATAAGACCCAGTGTTTCACCATGGGGCACATCGGTATTGTTCGTAAAGAAAAAGGATGGTACACTTTGGTTATGTAATGATTATAGAAAGTTGAATAAGTTTACCATAAAGAATAAGTATACTTTGCCAAGGATTGATGACCTATTCAATCAGTTCAAAGGTGTGACTGTCTTTTCTAAAATTGACCTAAGGCCTTGGTATTATCAACTTAAGGTGAAAGATTTTTATGTACCCAAGAGTTCTTTTAGGACTCGTTATAGACATTACGAGTTCCTTGTTATGCCCTTTGGACTTACTAATGCACCAACTGCATTTATGGATATTATAAATTGTGTCTTTCAACCTTTCTTTAATTAATTCATTAGTGTGTTCATCGACGACAACCTAATATACTCAAAGATAGAATCTGAGTACGATAAGCATTTGAGAGTAATCCTACAGGCACTCCATGAAAAGTAGCTTTTCGCTAAACTCAGTAAGTGTGAGTTTTGGTTGAAGGAGGTTATGTTTTTGGGTCATGTGATATCAGCTGAGGGCATTCATGTGCTCCTAAAAAGGTTGAAGTTATCTTGGATTGAAAGTAACAGAAAATGTCTTAGAGACTCAAAGTTTTCTAGGTCTTGTTGGGTATTACCGAAGGATTATGAGGGATTTTCCTTGGTAGCAATCCCATTGACTAAGTTGTTAAGAAAGAACACTCCTTTTAAGTGGGTAGATGAGCAGCAAGTCAGCTTTGAGAGATTAAAATCTGTGTTGACTGAAGCTCCCGTTCTAATTTAGCCAGAATCTAGCAAGGATTATGTTGCGTATAGTGATGCTTCACATGTTCAGATTTGATGTGTATTAATGCAGGGAGGTAAGGTAGTGGCATATGCCTCAAGAAAACTTAGGCCACATAAGTGTGGTTATCCTACTCATGATTTGGAGTTGGCAACTGTTGTTTTTTCTCTTAAAATCTGGAGACACTACTTATAGGGTGAGAAGTGTATTATTTACATGGATAAAAAAATTCTCAAATATCTCCTTACCCAAAAGGAGCTTAACTTAACGCAGTGCATGTGGATTGAATTGTTAAAAGACTACAATTGTACAATCAAGTATCACACTAGGAAAGCTAATGTAGTGGTCGATGCCTTGAGCAGAAGGGCAATGTTTGACTTGAGGGTTATGTTTACTCATTTGAGTTTGTTTGATGATTGGGGTATTTTTGCTGAGTTGCAAGTAAAACCTGTTTGTGTTCAAGAAATCAGAGATAAGTATAGACTGGATGAATACTTAGCACCTTGGTTTAAGTAGGTTGAGGATGGGTCAACTAAGGACTTTGGGATTAATTCTGATGGTATTTTTTGTTTTAGAGGTAGATACTATGTACCGAATGATCAAAGTTTAAGGCAATCTATAGTACAAAAAGCACACAGTAGCCCTTATGCTATGCATCTTGGTAGTAATAAGATTTACATGACTTAAGGGAAGTGTATTGGTAGCCGAGTCTTAAACGGGAGGTAACTGAGTTGGTGTCGAAATGTTTGACTTGCCAACAAATTAAAGTTGAGCATCAATTTCCATTTGGGTTACTACAAATGATTCGTATTCCATAATGGAAGTGAGAGACGGTGACTATAGACCTTATTAGCGGGTTGCCCTTAACACCTACTAAGAAAGATGGTATTTGGGTCATAGTGGATAGATTGATTAATACTGCCCATTTTATTCTAGTTCATATTGATTATTCTCTATAGAAGCTAACTAAGCTTTATATTTCTGAGATTGTGAAACTGCACGGACTGCTAGTGTCAATTAATTCAGACTGAGATCCCCGCTTCACATCTCAATTTTGGAAGAAATTGCATGAGGCTTTGGGTACACTTTTAGACTTCAGTACGACTTTTCATTTGCAGTTCGATGGTCAGTCAGAGAGGGTCATTCAAATTTTAGATGATATGCTAAGGAGTTGTGTGATTGATTTTTAGGGTAATTGGGAGGAGTATCTACCGATGGTGGAGTTCACCTATAATAAAAGCTTCTAGTCTAGAATCCAAATGGCACCTTAGAGAATCTTTACAGTCGTAAGTGTTGTTCGCCTTTATGTTGGACTAAGTTGGCTGAGAAGAAGTTATTGGGTCCAAAGTTGGTCTCAGAGACTTAAGAGAAATTTCATTTAATTTGGGATAGGTTAAAGGCAGCTTCAGACTGACATAATTCATATGCCTACTTAAAGCGCAAGGACATCAAATTCAATGCATGAGATTGGGTTTTTCTTAAAGTCTCTCCATAGAAGAGGGTTTTGAGAATCAGTCAGAAATACAAGTTGAGCCCTAGGTTTATTGGACCTTATCAGGTGCTTAAGAGGGTTAGTCTTCTGGCATATCAACCTGGATTGCCTCTTGAGTTAGATCGCATTCACGATGTGTTCCATGTCTCGATGTTGAGACGGTATTGATCTGATCCCTCTCATGTTGTCCCAGTTGAGGAGATTGAGGTTAGACAGGATCTAACATTTAAGGAAGAGCCTGTTCAAATTTTATATTGTGAGGTTAAAGTTTTGAGGAGGAAGCAGATCCCTTTGGTCAAAGAGCTTTGGAGAAATCATGGGATTGAAAAGGCTACTTGGGAGCTAGAGGATTCGATTCGGGTAAATTTTGAGGTCGAAATTTCTTTAAAAGGAAGATCTGTAACATCCCAAATTATTACTTAAAAGAATTTAAATTCTATAAAGATAAGCAAACAACCTAGTGGTTGAAAGAAAAATGAGGAGACAATGCAATTAAATCAAGGTCTCGAGTTTGATTCCCTTTCCTTTCAAAATAGTTTAATTTTTCTAAGTTTTCTCCTTACCCATATTCTTGTGTCACCAATGCCTATTAGCCTAGGTATAAATATCACTTTTTCACCTAATTATCAGCATTTAGGATTTTATTTTCAACCCTAGTCGCCTCTTCTTCTTTTTCTCCTTTCTTATTCTTTAATTTCTCCCTTTTCCCTCCACTGTGTCGCCCTCAAAGCTCCTTTATCCTTGTAGTCCTTCCATCTTTCATTGGTGCGGGTTTTGGACATTTTTCTTCCTCTTTTTTTTCTGTTATTTTAGTATTTTTAAAGCCTTGGAATAGTCTCTTGAACCACTCGAAAATTGGCCTCCATTGTTTCCCCCAAAAGATCTCCATTGCTACCCCTTTACCTTGCTAGAGTAAGAGTTTAATTCTCTCATTATTCTACTCCACTTTCTAATTATTTTGTTTTCAAATTCAGATCTAATTTTTTTTATACTGGTTTTAAAGGAATGATTTCCAGCCCCCAAACATCCCTTTTGAACATCCCAAAACTTTACCAAAAACCACTGTCGCCGATGGTGGTTGTTATCTCTAAACTTTTCATTTTTATGGACTAATAGTATGAGATTTATTTAGTAAAATACATAGTTTTTCCATCCTTGATTTTACTATTTTTCAAATATAAAAATAGTCCTTAATTAGTTCTAAACAAATCTCTTTGGTGTTTTTCAAAATAGTCCCTTTCGTAGTCAATTTTGGTGGTGTAACGCTCCTAGATCTACCATTGAGGGGCTATCAATTTTTAATATTTTTACCACTTATTTCCAGAAAGTTATAGATCTATTAAACCACTTTCTAATTAATCTTTAATCATTTATGATTTAGGAAAATTTGATCTTAATCGTTCGGCAACTCAGATCTAACGATAGGGAAGCGTAATTGCGGTTGTTTATGCGTTAATACATAGTTTCGGCATGGTTGTTAGGGAATGTGTTAGTTGATTGAATTAAGTTTATAAATGGATGATTAGCTACTTATTTTTCATTATTTTATTATGTTAGGCATTGATTTAAATGCTCTAGATCAACAGTGAGACGTTCTGATACGATCTCGGTTTAGTAGTTGAACCCGAGTCATTTAGTTCCTGGTCGTAAACGAAGAAGTATATCAGAGAAGAAGAAGAGAGAATATAATTGAGTTCAAAGAAGTCAAGTAGGTTCAATCAAAGATGGATATCGATTTGGTTTAAGTAAGAATGGTGTGATTAGGGATGGTCGAGTTCGGTTTAGGAATAATTAAGAAATGG
>CM025145.1:16473683-16488041 GCA_013467495.1 Gossypium gossypioides | reverse complement strand
GTTTATAGAAACGAGGTCCCGATACCTCATTTTCTAAAACCACTTGACTTTAGGGTCATACCACTTGAATCTAATTATTCTTTCAAATAACATAAATTACTAATTCAAAATTTATTTTAATATTATATTTTACTCGTAAATATTAAATAATAACATTTACAAACTTACTCGTCAAATTTGTGGCCCCGAAACCACTGTTTCTAACACCACTGATAAACGAGCTGTTACACAATACTTGACTGATCCACTTGATATTGGCAATGGTTCACCCAATTGCTTTTATATGTTCTTTTAGAATCTCCAATAATGCCTTCTCTTGTTCAATAGGTAAACTACCAGCAATAACTACTCGTAAAGATTTATTATCGCCCAACTACACATATTCTTAATGTGTCAAGAGCAATTTTAGTTCCAATCTGTGGTTTAATGATTGAAGGGACCATTTTAGCCAGAGAATTTTTTAATTGGCCTAATGGTTCTTTACACTGCTTCCACCAGTCTATGCGATAAATTTGTTCAAACTGCTCCCTCAACACTTCTACGGGGAATTCTTCTAGATCAAAGGTATAAGAGTCACCATCACTTGACTACTTATCCCTTCTTTCTGAATTTTCCTTATTTATTATTGATTTTTTGTATGTAACACACCTTACTCGACTAAATAATTGGATTCGAGTATAATGTGTCACAACTTAATTTCAAAAGAATTTAACAAAAGAGTTTTTGGAACAAATTATTTAGTGGAAGCTTTGTAAAACTTTACAGGTTTATGACTATAAAATGTATGATGAATTATTCCCTTACAAAAGTTTCAATGTGCTTTACTGGTAGTTAAAACAACACTCAAATCCTTTTGGCGTATAAGTAGTAAGAAGAAATATGTAACAACCCGTTTTTAGTGGTTTTGAAAATAGTGGTTTTGAAACCACAAATCTAACTTTTGAGTCCAAGAATTCCTATTATTTTATTTTATTTATGTATATCAAATATAAATGTAATGAATTTTGATTTGGTTAAATTTTGCTGATTGAGCAAAAGTTAAAGTATAAGTGGTTGTCTAGAAAGTCAAGTGGTTGCGAAAAATGAGGTATCAGGACCTTGTTTTTATAAACTGAGCTTGTAAATATTTATATTAACTATTTGCAAAGTTATTGTTTTTGTATGTGAAGGTTCGGTTTGAAAATTTTATTATTTAGATAGTTAATTAAGGTAAAAGTACTAAATTGTAAAAGATGTAAAACTTAATTGTTATTGAGTTTTAATGATTAAATGGTCTTAAAGGATGTTATATGATAATTTACCCACAATTAAATTATGGTGGATGGTACATAAGTGTTTTTAAGTAAATTATGTATTAAATTATGTTTATTTAATAAAATATGTTAAATTAATAAAAGAAACATAAAGCAATGTTATCTTTTTCACTTTTATTTTCTTCACTGAAAAACAATGGATAAACATGTTGGGAGCTTCAGCCATCCCTTTTACTCTTGCATGGTATGATTTATTAATCCATTTCTTGTACTTTTTATGTTTTTGAGATCGTTCCAATTAGGTACAACTAACCCGTATCTCTGTTTTTGAAACTGTTAAAGATTTAGGTTTTTTAATTGAAGAATCTTAGGTATTTTTTATGCTAAATGATGAATTAGTCTTGATATTTTTAAAGACTATGTTGTAAAGTGATTTTAGTTAATTTTTAGTTAAAGGATTAATTTGATAAAATATTAAAATTGACATAGAATTTTTGTAAATTGTGAATATTTTTGGATTGTATTACAATTTGGTATTTGAGAAATTTTCTTAAATTTGAAATTTCGGGTTTAGGGACTAAATTGTGAGAAATGTAAAAGTTCAGGGAAAATGTGTAATTAATAAAACTTAAGAGTCATATGCATAAAATGATTTGAAATATTTATTTGAATTTGATATATTGAATTTAATCATTATAGTGATCAAGATTTAAACCATATGGAGGTTAATCGAGGAAAAGGGAAAATTTCTGATTAGTCCTTGCGATTCAGCCGAAAGCATAATCTAGGTAAGTTCATAGCATTAGTGGATAAAGTTATATGTTTATGAATTATGTTGTTTCCTATTTGTTTAATTTGAGTTGTGATTGAGTATTTATTAATGAAGTTTAATTATGAATTGTTAAAATTGGGTGTAAAGTAAAAGTTTACTATTTGGAAGTTGAGAAATGGTTGTGAAATATCAATGATATTGTCTTGGAATGGATGAAATAAATATATTGTATGTGTACAGATATTGTGGAAGTGCCTCTGATTTTTTTAATGTGATTGATTCATATTAAATGCCTGTTTAAACATAGTAATCAATTAGGACAATAGTGGTATGCCAATAGGGTTAGAATGCGTGCTTGTACGAGATTGCACTTTGGTGCCTCTATTTGCACTTCAATGCCTCTAATTGCACATTTGTGCCTCTTTCTGCACTTTAGTGCCTCTGTTACGCATTTATGATGCCTTTGGTGTGGTGTAGTTACTCGAGTATCCAAATCAAATTACTATAGTTCATCGAGCTATGTGTTAATTGATCTACAACTTAATTACTTTCTTAATTCTATTGCATATTTATGGTGTTACTAAGTGATAAAGGTTACAATGAAATTCTTGTTTATAAATGTTGTTGGTTATATTGAGAAACTGTGGCTGATGGAATTGGTTAAGCCTTTTGGGAAGGTATCATTTATGTATATATATAAGTATGGATTGTTGGTTTGGAACTATTGTGGTACATTAATTATTTTATTGAATTCTTTGATACTAACGCTAAGTGACTTTTGTAACAATTGTTAAGATATAGTTATGGAAGCACTTTTAATATTAATTTATAAGTTAAGATAAGATGATATTTAATTCATGAATCACATGGAGATGTTAAGTGATGAAATTAAATTTGATGATTATTCATTTAAAAGTTGTTTGTATTAATATTAAAATGACAGGAAAGTTTATAGTTATAAGTATGAAACACATGCTTTGTAAATGCGATATTAGTGTCAGACTTATGTGTTTAAAAGAAATGGAATATGTATGTGAATTGATATTGTCAAATGGATGATACATTTTACATGTTGAATCTTTTATATTGAATGATATAGAAATATGTCATATTAAATTATTATGAGATTAAACGATTGATGTGTGAAACACTCACCTAGTTGTTTTAAATGTTTTGTAAGGAAATCGTATTAAATTTAGTTATATTTATTTACTTAATTGTAAACCAAGGTAAGAGTTTCGTTTAAATACCTATAAACTTACTAAGCTTTATAAATTTACTCTGTCTCTTTTCTTGTTTTTTGTAGCTATCGTATTGTGGAATTGGTCAGACGGATCAACTTCAGAGCTCACACTATCCAATCCCTTTTTCGGTAGTCTTTGTCTTTAGCTTTTTCGATTTGTGGCATGTATATAGGATTTGAAGTTGTTAAAGTTAACATGTTAGTTAAATTGTAACTAAGCTTATATGGATTTGGATTGCTAATCTATGTTTGATGTTTATGATATTTTGGATATGGTTATGCTTGGCACATTTGTTATTTGATATTGTTTAGGTTTGTTTCTCTTATGATGTTGAAATATGGTCAATTTGGTAGGTAGTTAATGATAATGGATAAGTTTGAGATGTCTTTGGTATGTGATTTGGTAATTGATATTTTGAGGCATTGTTGATGATTGATTGACATGAATATGAATGTGATGTTTTAAGTGAAATGCTTAATGTTCATGTATAAAAATTACGGTGTCAATGAGGGAACATTTGTTAGGCACTTAGGTTGAATGTTTTAAACATGTTTGGACTTGTTTAGGTGCATTTTAAGTAGGTTTAATTGTTGGTAAATGAGTTACTTATGGTCCAAGTAATTTAAATTTGGTAAACTTGCATTTGAAGGTTCAATTAGGGGTGCACGGCCTGGAACAGGGGCTGTCACACGGCCGTGTGTTGCCCACGACCTCTTCACACAGTCGTGTGTTTCAAGTTAGTTTGTCACACGGTCTGTGACATGACCGTGTGACCTTATTTCGAATATACATATGGTCTAACACATAGCCTACGCAATGACCGTGTGAGGGTATTTCGAATGTTACATGGTCTGTTACACAGCTGGCCACACAACCATGTCCCTGAGAAACACGGCTTGGGCACACGGCTCTGTGACCCCCTTTTTAAAAAAAATCATATTTTCTATTTTAATTTAATTTAATCCCTGATTGATTCCAAAGTCATTTTTAGGTCTCGTATACTCAATATAAGACATGTAAATGTTTGTATGATAAGAATATTGTTTGATTTGAATTATTAATTTGCAATTAATAAGTGTTTGTTTAAATGATTTTATTTGTATATGATATGCATCATAATGCACCGTAACCCTAATTCAGCAACGAAGATGGGTTAGGGGTGTTACAAAATCTCATAGAATAAAATATATTAGATTTAATACAAGTATTGAACGTTTCATGAAACCCATATAAAACAATATCTTAACAAAAGTGATAGATTGGTATACAAGTCAATTTCAGAAATATTTACACACCACCCCAAAAAACTCATGCATGATATAGGACTAAACAGTTAGCTCACAATTTCAACAATTCTCTAGCATAGTCCCTTCAACTAGATTCTTTTCTTCAATTAACAAGCCTGAGAAGGAAAGGATAACAGAGTAAGTTTATATAAACTTAGTGAGGTCCAAGATAGTGAGAAAACACATAAATCTTACACATTAATGCTCAACATCATACCAAACCTTTCAGAAGGGTTTACATTGTATGATCATAATACGCCAAATGGCGTTCACAAAACACTAACGGACTCACTACACCAATCTTACATAACATATGGGTGGTTACTATTCTCCAACTTAACATGACACAAACAAACCATCCTCATGCTAGCCTTGTACCTAAAATTCAAAAACAAAAGCATATCATATAGTTTTATTCATATTCATACTCCCCCTTAACTCCTAATATAATTTTTATTCAGAATAGCATGTTTTGTCGCAATCTGCCAATCCTATTTGCAATATAATTGCCCTACCGGAGGCATCACAAGCATATCTCCTCTTCTCCATCACTACAAGTCACAACTCATAATCACAAACTAATGGTACTGGGTAGAGCAAGAATGATGATGTTTACTTCATAACACAAACTAACTGAACTCATACTGATGACACTGGATTATTGTTACTCAAACATATACCATTCATAACTGAGAAAGATTACTTACATTACACAACTTAGAATAATGGAAATTACAATGCATTGAATTAAAAAGGAACTCACCAGAGACTCTAGTACAGTGATCTATACAACAGGTCCTTTACCATTGTCACTTGGACCCTCGTTCAATTCTTGAGCTAAAAGAAAGACAATTATTCTTATCACATCATTAATCTATCAAAACTTATCATGCATGCAAGAATCGGTAACACATAATCGATAATCAGGAAGTTTCCTTCCTCGCGAACAAATCTAATGTCTATGCATACAATTTGATAAACACGTGAATTACTTCAATAATCACCTAAGGGTTCACCATAAATTACCAATAAGCTGGTACTATCCTGGGTGCTATCTAAACACTGCGAACTATCTTCGAAGAAGCTTTCTACACTAAGGTTTTTCAGAAGCTTTCAGAGAAATTCGGAGAAGAAGAAGATGTAAAGGTCACTAATGCTGACCAACTATAGCCTTATATACTCATGCACGAAGACAAGGATTAGTGGAGAAATGAGATAATCCCACTAAACCCTTGATTCCTGTGATTAAACGCACTTAACAAGTTTTAAGTGTAATCATCTACATTAGTCTAGTTCAATTCTAACTAAATCTCAATTAAATTCTAACCTAACTAATTAAGTAATCTAGCACTAAATAAAAACAAGTCATAACAACTGCAAACTTAGCGAGTTCGCCCAAAACATCTGGGGTAGGCAGATACTTAACAAAAGAGTCCACCAAACCTTAATGTTCACCAAAACTAGGAGTTCATTAAATAGTTAATCTCACAGAATGCTCTACTTAGCCAGAAAAAATACTTTACTTACCTAATTCTACCATTAACTTTTCCAACTATATGCCAAAAAATAATAGAATATTGAGTCTTTACTGGGTTGGCTCTTACAGTCTACTCAATGAAATTCATCAGTTCATCTTTGAGCTTTGGTTCTCTTATTCGCCTCCAGGTATGATAATTGCTACTTACTTTCTCTAGGAGCACAACTATCTTATGGGTTGTCTTCTTCCAAACACTGTCCCCAGCCATAATGTCAAATTGTCCTTTGTTATCCTGATTTAAGCCACCAAAAAAGTGTTGCAGTTGAATAGCTAGATCAATGTTACCTCCAAGTTGTAACACCCTATACCCGACCCTTATTGTCGGGTCTGGGTACCCAATGTCATAATTAAACCGTATTTCTGATTTGATTTTTTTACAACTTAACAACACAATATTTAATCCATACATACCCTATAACTATATTATATCATTCTCCAAAAATACAAACTTCAATTAAGCTTTTTATTATACAAATATCAAGATTCTTACAATCCTTTTTTCTTTACTGAGAAAGCATAAGTGTATACAGTGACTTGGAGCTTAAAATTTTGTTAAAATTACACTTATTTGAACCCTAAGGTGTAGCCTCTAAGGGTGCCCTTATATATGCTTGATACAGCTACAACACCAATCACATGGAATTGGCGATGTCTAGCATGGTCCCTCCACATAATCCTCAAGTCTGCACTCAAGGAAAAACACTCGTAAGTTTAAATGAACTTAGTGAGATTCAATACAACAGTATTCATAAAAGACTCTTAAATTTTTGGGTAATTGAAAAATTGGCACACATAATTAAACTCCCTAGGTAACATAGAAGGTCCTGCAATTCGACTGGTGTAGATGATGCCTATACGTTCTTATTGAACATATTGCTAGAGGATATATCAGTGCTGTAACACCCTCAACCCGACTAGAATCCCCGAGTCTAGATATCAGATGTTAGACATACAAACACTTAACATAAAATTTAAACAATTTGCCTATAATACTTTTTACACACAATTTGTTTTATTTTTGTACTATTTTTCTATATAAAGAGGATATCAAATAATAACAAAAACATTACAAGACATTAGTTTGTTAAAAACTGACTCTCTTGGCATAGAGAACTATACGTCATACTTCTGAGATATTTCTTGTATGCATAGTACCCCAGCTAGCCACCTTCCTAGAGCAATCCCGGCTTGGTCTCTCTTGGTGAACTCATTTACAGCCACACCTAAAATAGGAACAAAACACTTATAAGTTCACATGCACTTAGTGAGTTTTTAATGCAAAATACATTGGAACATTTGTAGTTGAATACTTCATCTTAAAGATCATGGATTACTAATCTATCTTTGACGAATACATTCATAATATTGGGTATACATATACTTACCATAGTATCTCTTGCTTCATTACTTGGCTGACTCTAGACCTTACCATATGATTTCTACCTTTCTTTACTCTCGAGACAATAAAGCTACTTCTTAGAAGAATTTCTATACAGAACGCACTTTCAAAGGATCTCTTCATCAATCTTACACTTCACCTTTTTCCAGAATGGTTATTCATAAATACTATTCCTTGGCGGATACGTACTAATTAATCTTACCTTTGGGTAGATTGCCATATAGAGTTCGATAGCTCTCAGACTTCTCTTCAGATCATATCTTGATTCAAACCCAAAACATGCTCATACTGATGACGAAATGCCCCAGATCAAATAGAAAAATTTCAAACGTCTATGGTTCATGACCAAGAAATCCCAAATTGTCCTACGACTCAAATTCCAAATAATCCCTATAATTAGACACAACACTATTCGTATATGAAGGATACCATATAACTCAGATTCCAACCCTTCATAGTGTAGACAAACTCAGGCGATCGAACGCTTTTACTTTTCACAAACATGAAAATACCCATATCCTATACTGACAGACCTCTATGGCAAATTCCCTTTTTAGAAATACAAATACATACTTTCTTTCAGGAACCTCATTCAACTCTATTACAAGACTGACCAAACCAAAATATCTTCAAACATATTAGAACCTTATTGTAGAATTATCTATCAAAAAGATCTCAGAACTTATCCAGATCTTACTACAAAGATGGATAATCAAATTTTTCCATGTAGGTATCCTCGACTGCGCCACGAAGGCACTTGCAGAATACGCCACAAAGGCACTTACAAAATATGCCACAAAGACACTTACAGAATATGCCACAAAGGCACTTATAGAACACGTGTTTATTGTCTTGACGAACTTCTACAGAAAGTGTCATGGGTTTCTCCCCCATGGACTTATTCCTCTTCATGTCGTGATCTGCTAGTCCAGTCTCCAATTCACTGAAGGCATCACCATGAATATTTTACTTATCATATAAGGTCATGGATCTCTACCACATGGTCATACATATATCACCATGTCGTGATCTGCCAGTCTAGTTAGCACTATAACTGCCCTACCGGAGACATCACAAGGAATGTTATACATAGAGTTATTTACCAAATTTGTTCACATGCTTGGTCGATGCTTACTCTCTCATATCAAATAATCATAGGAAAACTTTCAATTTAAATTCTTACTCAAACAATACCCTTCTCATGCAGGATCTTTGTATTACTTCTCATACGCACTTACCAGTTGTTCTAGATATTTTTTTCATATGTATTTTAATTTGAACAGTCCACATGCAAGAGCAAAGATAGAGACTCACCTGATACTCACCAAGACTGCATGTTGGAGTTCCAAAACTCGAACATCCCTCTCAAACTAGCAGTAACAACTATTTAAAGAACATGGAACCACTACTAAAACCAATTTACAGACAACCCCCTTGTAGGGTCTCTTACTCACAACACATTGTTCAAATTCTTTTTACTATCCTTAATCTTTCAAAAACATAACATGTAGAGCTATTAGACTTACCAGGAGGTGGAACAACCACTAATTAATTCAAAAACCTTTGCTTCTAGCTTAATAAAGGAGAAGAAAATATTTAAGTTTAAGAATTAGAACTAAAGAGTAATAATAAAAAGAGACAAAACCATCCCCAAATGAACCCTTCACCATAGATATATACCGAATTTCCCCTAATTGAACTTCACAAGTGTTGATTGTGTCCAAAATTTGTCCTAATAAATGGCCTAAAAAATTCGAGATAAATATAAATGAGGATCCTGTACAAATATTATTTGACCAGTCAATTCAGTTGGCCTCTAACCAGATCACATTACAAAACCCAATTAGCACAATGTTTCGAGAAAATTAGGCGTACTATACATTTGGTGGTAACTCACACCATGCTTACTCTTCACTTGCCATAATCTTTTCTTAATTAGAAAAAAACTAAGATAGAATATTTAATTACTAACACGACTGATACTTTATGCCAACTCTCATTTGCCAAAAGACTGAAATTGGGTGGACTACACTATGCCAAACAAATAACTTCACATCTACACACCTTCTGATTGGGTCCGCCAGATTTGGAATGTGACAAGTCACTCCTCCTTAGAGAAAAAATTTTCCTCAAAATTTTTCTAACTTCAGAATTTTACTGCAAGGAATGTGTAGCTAATCATTTGTGCCAGGTGTATAGCACTAATTGACGGATTACCCCGTATACTCATAACGACTTCTCTAAAGAGACATACGCTTTAGGGGTCCCCTGTTGGTCAGAATGCTAATAGTCTGTTTCAATTGGTGGATTTAGAATTTCACGATTACTCTCGTGATGTCAAACGTTACTTAACTTATTCTTTGACAGATGTCAAATTTATATACTAATAGTCTGTTTCAATTGGTGGATTCAGAATTTCGTGATTACTCTCATGATTTAAAATGTTACTTAACTTACTCTTTGATAGATGTCAAATTTATATTTGATAAGCCAAACAGTTACCACGAATTAAAATTCTTGCACATGTCTTGTACTTTATAAAACTGAAACTTAAACACCCCCATTCAAAAACTTTGTTGAATTGCTTGAATCCTAATTCCTTTTCTGTTAAAGTTTTCGCTTCCTTCGCCTTATTTTTCTTCTTCTTTCCAAAGGTAACACTCACTCTTCTTCTTCTTTTCATTTCTTTATTACAAAAATAGTTAGAACCACCACAGAAGGGAGGGGTTGAGGCCAGAGTACCCGAAACCTCATTCTCCAAGGTCGAACCATCTTTAGACCTAAAGGTCCCAACAACACACCCCCACATGTAGAGGGTTTGATGCATGATTGTAGCACCACCCAAGATGAGTTACATCAGTACCTAGGAGCCTGGGGCATTCTCCATCCCAACTTCGCTTATGACAGAGGTATCATTTTTAAAACACAAATATCGATACCTCTGCTCCAAACCACAAAAGTTCAGCAATTTAAGGCATATAATATATTCAAAATAATAACTACTTAACATGAAACTTTTCAAGTAATCATCAAAATGACCATAATAACAAGTCAAAAAATCAAAAATATGTCCGAGCAAGAATCAATATATCAAGGTCCAAGTCCAAAATTCTAAAGTATAAGCTATGGAAACATCCAAAACATCATGGCAATATTTATGCAACAAATCTACCACATTATTTAACATCCATTGACCATACATACAGTTCATAGCACTTCAACATAGCAAATATTCAAACTAAAACAATACCAATAAAATAATTATAACATCCATCAAAAGTGCTAGAAAACTAAACCCTTAAAATATCATGAGGACAACAATAATAATCGATCAAATTCTAACCACATTGCCTTATCCTCACAATTCAAAGAATAATATTAATATCACTTACACAAAAATTAAAGTTCCTTGGTATCCCTGCACTGCGCACACCGTAAACGCTAAATATCTGCAATTTTTAGAGAGAATGGGTGAGCTTAAACAAGCTCAGTGAATGTCGGAGTAACCATAAAGTATACACAACATCAAAGGTTAAACAAGAGCATACTACAACACGTTCACTACCATATTCTAACCATGCCATAATAACATATTCATGCTTCATTAAACCATAAAACTAGCATATACTCTCACGTACGGCTACACTCAACTCATATTCAAATAACTCATTTTACAATAATTCATCAACACTAAACAATGTATACATGCTTTAATAATTCATAAGTCTAGCTTATATATTCATATGCATTCACCAGTTAAATGATAATGACCCAAACTACAATCACATACACAATTTACCATGAGAACATACTAACATTTTCATGAAACTTAAATCAACTCATTTAGCATATTATTCACATGTTTATGTATCCGTCTCACTTCGTATTATCACAATATATAAGATCACATTTAAATGATAATTTGGCACTTAAGGCTATGAAACATAAAATTGGGTTCTATCACCACACATCGAATATATGGAACTGTAACACACCAATTGACTTATAGAGCTGAACATATCCCAAAAAGTGAAGCATAAAGCTAACACTCTCCAACACACCAAACATGTCCTGTTGAATGGAGCTTAGCTCACATTTCCTTATCTCTTCAACCTATCCTAGGGCCTTAATGCCCCAAAACACACTACATATAGGTGAGTACTCACAATTCTATGGCATGCCAACTATATATCCAACGGTTTCAAGAGGTCACAATGCCAAAATATCCACAAGTACACGTTTTTAATTACTGATTTAATGCATGTCATCTCTGTTCATATTCATCAATTTACATCACAACTTGTAGACAATGCATGCTTACCTGATTCACATTTAATTGCACTTTAAGTGCCACAATAATGCTCATTGAGCCATCACATACCGACCACATATGTGTGTATTAAAATAAGTACATCATATATCACATACAAGTATTCTCACAAATTAACTGTCATAATAGTATCACATTCCATAATTTAAAACATATATAATTACCGAAGTTATGCTCACTTTCGTTACGTATTTTCATTATTAGCATATCATTATCACTATCATTTGGCATGTATACCATGCTCACAACATAACACAATTCACAATAGTCATCACACATGTCGCATATCACAATATCTCATAACAATCAATCCACAATTATTAACATAATCACATATTTTACCAAAATAAAATAAGGGAAATAGAAAGCTTACACTTGGAATTTAGGATAGGGATTTAGGCTATTCCTAAGCTCCCAATGAACACTATGAATTGTGTCTACAAGCATCAATTCCAAACACTCACCATTTGTGTTTTCGCCTAATTGTTGAAAGTTTAAACTAACTTTTCCTTACCTTTATCTTTACTTGTTGAAGGTCTTGACGATTTTGAAGTTTCAACAAGGTAAATCACATAACAACACAATCAATAATCAGCCAAAGACTCACTTCAAATAATCAAAACACAAGCCTAAGCTAAATTCTCATCTAATCAAAATATTCGACATAGCAAACTTGAATTTCATTCATCTAACTATTCACTTAAGACTGATTCTCAACCTTTAAACTACTCAAAACTACCCAATTCATGATATCAAAATTTTTGACATGTTTCTGACAATTTTCACAAAAATTCATTAAAACGTTAAAAATCTTCAACAAAAATTTAAAGGAAGTTCTAATCATGTCAAAACTAATTGAAAAACACTTTGAAACCATGTTTTTACCCAAAATCCCAAAATCCACAATTAACGACCAAATTTTTAGTTTTTTTAAAATATGCGATTTAATGGCTAAAAATTCTATTTAAAAGACTAGATAACATTAAAAACTAATAAGGAATCAAACCGTTACCTTAGATGAAAGAGAAATGAGTTTTTGGTTGAAAACCCAAAAAACCTGCAAGCTTGAGAGATGACAAAATCAATGGCATTTTGGATGTTTTTCCTAAATTCTATGAAGATTGACGGCTTGGGTGATGATAGAAATTAAAAGAATGAAGTTTGTAAAATAAAATTGGGAGGGAGAAACTTGGGGAGAACAAGAGACTGCAGTAAAAATATAGAGAAGAATCTAACTTGAGTTTTATAAAGATGGAGGGAAAAATAGGGTATTTTTAAAACTTTGGTAAAATTACTTTTTTTAACTACTCCTAAATTGAACCCTTTTACAAAACAGTCTTGAAAGTCTTTTCAGCATTATTTTCAAAATTTGATTTAATTTTTAAAAAGCTATAGTCAAAAATAATTTTGGGTTACCACAATTCAGAATTTTTGAACTTAATCCGTGACAAGATTCCTAATTTACCTTCAAAACTTCTAGAACCAATTTTGGAGTGTGATAATATATGATCCTCAAAGAGATCATCATTGTCCCAACATTGTGAGTCGTATATTTTGACACAATCAAACGTCTACCATAACAGGTTATACTGTAAAGACTGATATTGGGTATGTCTCAATCTATGTAGTGGGATATGATTGATCAAGATAGGATTTGTCCCTCCTACATAATAGGAGCAATATCTTAGGCCTCTTGATGGAGTGAGACTAGAAATGCATTGTCATACTCGAATAAGTTTATATGAGATAACACTTATTTGTTTATTGTAGTCTACTTAGAATAACAAGAAATATGAGATTAGACTATACAAGTGTGACTATTCCATGACTTGTGTCCAATCTAGATATTAAGAATAAAAGGATATAATACATGAAAATTTATCACAAAAAGGTTATGTCGAATCACGACTTCTTGTAACTTGGGTAGCAATGATGCATTGTTAGAAGCCACTCATTGCTTGTAATGTTAGAAATATTCTATTACAACAAACGTTACAAGAGCCTACAAGGTCACATCCTATAGTTGAAGCGAATAGAATCCAAATACATTTGGTATTGTATTTAGCTTACACATGAATTAAATTAATTATTGAACACATTATATGTATAAACTTGATGTACACAAATAGAGAACATAGACAAAATTAATATATGTATTTGATTCATACAAAATATTAATTGTATATAGTTTACCAAAATTATTAATATAAATAGTTATAATAATTAATTTTGGTCAAAATTTAAAAGCCATGGAAATTGATATTCTTTAGGAAAGAATATAGTTTCTTATTCTGACTTTCTATTTGATTCCATAATAATAAGGGAATAATCTCATTTTTTTATATGTGATATTAAAGAAAATAAAAGGAATATAATCCCTTAGTGTGTTAGGCTTACCAAAAAAAAAACGAATCAAAAGGTCTAGCAGCCGTTTTTTATTTTTTTTTCTCTTTGAAAAGTTTAAGAGATTTTTGTTCATGTTTACACTTTGACTCGGTAGATTATGTAGAGGCCGAGATGTTATTGTTGCGGCTTGG
>CM025145.1:16448811-16462910 GCA_013467495.1 Gossypium gossypioides | reverse complement strand
ATTTTAGAAAAAAAAAAAAGAGAAATAAGAATTTTTTTGTGTTATTTGAAGTTTTGAGATTGTTGTGTTGGTATTTTATGGGGAAATTTTAATAGATTTAAGGTATGTGAATTTTTAATTGTAATAATTGTAATACATTTAGTTTTTTTTTTAAGTGATGAATATTTTTTTTTATTAATTATGCAAATATCATAATGAGTTCTCTTCTCTGAGCAACCGATCACACTGCACTGATGATTAACAATCTGGTAAAAGATCCAAAAATTTAGCGAGAGACAATTAGTCACCTTTTTAGTGAAGTTACCTATCAAAAATTCAATTCACCTATAAAAAAAATCTGTAAATATTTAATAAAAATATTTACCTGTTCATTTTTTTAGAAACAAGGTCCCGAAACTGCATTTTCCTTCACCCTTGACTTTCGAGTTGTTACAATTCTCCCCTCCTTAAGAAATTTCGTCCCTGAAATTTAAATGAGAAAAGATTTGAGTACTGAAATTTTATTTCTGAATAAAATTAATTCCTTTGTTATCCTTCCTTACTAGCCCTCAGACTCGTTTAACTGTATCACATGCTCTTTCACATGCTATCGACATTTATATATCGCAATTTGTGTTCGAGTCATCTAATCCCGATATCCATCCAATTCATATTTTCTTTAACCCATTCATATGTTATAACTTTATTAATTGGGTTTAGACTCAACTAAATGCATAAATTAATATATTTGTATCCCAATCTAGAATCGAAACAATCATATTTGTAACACCCCTGACCTGTATCTATCGTCAGAATAGGGTTACAGAGCATTACCGGAGTTTACATTTCAAAACTATCAAAAATTTTAAACATTTTAATCGCAACATCAATCATAGCAAAGTCAATCAATAACATGCATATTGTCCCTTATACGAGCCCTCAGACCCTAAAAACACATTAGAAACAAGTCGGGACTAAATCGGAAACATATAGAATTTTTTTCAGAACAAAATGAAAAATTTCAAACTGTAGGGGTCACACAGCCATGTGACTCACATGGCTAAAACACACGTTTCAGGCTGTGTGGAAATTCGAAGTAGAGACACACGGCCATGTCCTAGCCCATATCTGTGCCCATATAACTCTCTGACTTGGGTCACACGGCCAAGCCACACGCCCATGTGCCAGGTCATGTGCTAGGCCATGTAACTTCCTGACTTGCAACCCTTAGTAAGCTACAAGGGACACACGACCGTGTCGCCTGGCCTTGTGTCACTCACGGCTGAGACACACGCCCGCGTCTCTAGCCGGGTGGACGAAAAATAGGCCATTTCCAAGCCATTTTTCTCATCCATTCATGCACATGCCTACAATCAATTTTTCATATATAAATAATCCTTCAAGTTGCAATTAAAACATGAATAACCAAGCTAAATCAATATGGCATATATTCATACAACCAATATGCCCAAAGGGTACCTCAATCACAGCAACTAACATGCATAACCAAATGCCTAGTTTAGCCAAAACTTACCATTTTGTATACATATCAAGTCCACACTTATATTTACCAAATTTACCATTTAACGATTAGCATTATAAGCCATAAATAACAACTATGTTTTTCATATCAAAATGACCATGTTCAACTTCCATCATTTAAGCATATTAAAGATTATAAAGTCATCCATCATAAGGCCATATACATATATCAACATATCAACCATTTCAATCATTCAAGATACCAAATTTACAAGCGAAAACATAATAGCTAAAACATCAACCAAAACACCTATACATGCCATTATAACCAAAACTTAGAAACACCAAAATCTATCGATTTAGTCGATGGATAGTGTGATAGATCTTCGACTAGCTTCCAAACCGGTCGAGTTTTCGATAATCTGAAAAGTAAGAGAAAGAAAACTATATAAGCAATAAATGCTTAGTAAGCTAGTATAAGCTTTAAAATACAATAATCCATTTCAATAAGAACTTTATAAGTCGTAAATAACCCTATACCAATGCCTCAAGGTTTATCAACAATATAACTATCATTTCACAAATGAATGAATAGATTCAATAACATCCCGAATACTTTTCATTTATAACATAATATGGTCTCATAAGTTAAATAACATAATCATTAGTCTTTTCTTAAAACGATGAACCATTTCCTTTACTTACTTACCAATCCATTAACTTAACATAAATTTAATTACGTTATTAACTCACAAATTAGTGTATTTATTCATGACATAAGTAAATTCACATATAGCATAAGTCCTTTTCCTTCCTTATAAGTAAGTCCTTTAACTTCACAATTCTTTTATTTCATCACATTACATCTTAACTATGCACTTATCATTTCATTACCTATTTTCTCCCATTTCATTTGCATACACATAAGACATAAACATAACATTAAACATAGCCATAAGCTAATGCACTTGAACATAACCCTTTTAGAATCAACTATATGATAAACCATTTCATAAGAAATTACATACTTTGATTCTTACTACTTTTTCATAAACATAAGCATATTTCCATTTGGTCATTTACTATTTCAAAGCATAACTTTAAAACTAACATATAATCCAACAACTAGCTTGGCACAAGCCTAAACATCATTAACAACACAAATTAGTGATTAAACACATAACTTAGCAATCTCGTCATATGGTAAGATAAGGTACATAAACATAGCATTACTTAAATCATAATTTTCATAATCATGAATATTCTTATTTTGATCATCAACAATTCATACCTTTTCATAGGTTCTTAACTTAACTTTTGATACATTTACCATTCTTTCCCTTTTCATGCCCGTTAAACTAGTAACTTAACTCGGATACTCAAATAACTGCACCATACAGGCATCATAGATGCATAACAGGGGCACCAAAGTACAATCAAGAGCACGGATGTGCGATCAGAGGCACCGAAGTGCAAAGAAGGGCACGTAAGTCCAATCAGGGGTACCGAAGTACAAACAGGGACACATAAGTGCAATTAGGGGTACCAAAGTACAAATAGGGGCACGTAAGTGCAATCAGGGTTATTGAAGTACAAATAGGGGCACGTAAGTGCAATTAGGGGTACCGAAGTACAAACAAGGGCACGTAAGTGCAATCATTTAATAATTAACTATGAACATTTGATTAAAGAACTATATTATAAACATGCAAGTAAAAATTTATTTATGTATTGAAACACTATGAACTTACTTGGCTAAATTGCAGAAATAACTAAGTATAGGGGCTATTTGGTAATTTTCTCTTCTCCTCAATTTTCCACTCGTTCTTGATCTAAAATAATAATTTTATTCAATCCATTAATTTGGATAGAAAAACCAATTCATTTAATGCAATTTAGTTCTTTTGACATTTTTACAAAATTACCCCCAACTTTTCATTTTTATTCAATTTAGTCCCTATGTCCTAATAATGAAAATAAACCAATTTTATTGAAAATTCTCACTAGCTAAATATTAATAGCTTCCAATTCAACTTATTTTTAACAATTTCACATCAAGTCATTGTATTTTTTACTATTTTAACAATTTAGTCCCTAATCGATAAATTCATTAAAATCACCTAACAAAATACTTGTAAATAACAATCAATACCTTAAATTCATCATTTAACATCTAAAATCACAAATATTTATCAATGGCAACATTCAAAATCTTTAACAGTTTCAAAAACGAAGGTACAGGCTAGCTGAAGCTAGTTGTAACAATCTCAAAAACATAAAAATTACGAGAAGAAAGATGTGAATTGAGCTCACATGCATAAGGATGAAGGAACCGAAGCTTGAAGTTCTCTCCCAAAGATGGTTTCGGCAAGTTTGAAGAAAGTGAATAGAAAATTTCTAACTTTCCAATTTGTTTTTCTTTAATTTTAATTTATTTACCATTATGCCATTAACATGGAATTTTCTATCATTTTTAATTCTAATTGCCATCCCACACATTTAGTATGGCTTATTTCTTAAATAGATCCTCCCTCAATTACTAATTGAGCCATTTGATCACCTAATCGCTTTAATTAGCAAGTTTTGCACCTTTTACAATTTAGTTCTTTTTCTTTAATTAACTACCAAAACGATCAAATTTCTTAATGAAACTTTTATATAACCTTAATAACACTCCGTAAATATTTATAAAAATATTTACGATTCGGTTTATAGAAACGAGCTTCTGATACCTCATTTTCTAAAACCACTTGACTTTAGGGTCATACCACTTGAACTCAATTATTCTTCCATATAGTATAAATTACCAATTCAAAATTTATTTTAACACCATAACTGATTCGTGAATATTAAATAATAATATTTAGGAACTTGCTTGTTGAATTTGTGGTCCCAAAACCACTGTTTCAGACACCACTAAAAGACAAGTTGTTACAATATTGGCACATGAGTGCATCACCGGGTAAACTAAAGCAACTATACTGGCACACGTAGTGCATCATCGGATAATCAAAAGCAACTATACTGGCACACCAATGCATCATCGGATAAACAAAAGCAACTATATTAGCACACGAGTGCATCATCAAATAAACCGAAGCAATTATACTGGTACACTGGCACACGCGGTGCATCATCGGATAATCTGAAACAACTATACTAACATACACAGTACATCATCAGATAAACCGAAGCAACTATACTAGCACACAAAGTGCATCACTAGATAAATCGAAGCAACTATATTGGCACACATAGTGCATCATCGAATAAACCGAAGTAACCATACTAGCATACCCAGTGCATCATTGGATAAACCAAAGCAACTATATTGGCACACATAATGCATCATCAGATAAATCTAAGTAACTATATTGGCACACACAATGCATCATCGAATAAACCGAAGTAACTATACTAACACACATAGTGCATCATCAAATAAACTAAAGTAACTATACTGGCACACACAGTGCATCATTGAATAAACTGAAGTAACTATACTGGCACACATAGTGCATCATCGAAGATACCGAAGTATCATTTGTACATTTAACAGGTAACCAATTTCCAATTCCGTTATAAATTCAATCCACTTTTTATCAATCTCAATTTCATCATGTATTCACCATTCTAGTACTGTATATAACATATATCAACTCAATTTATCACCGAGTCGTACACATCAATTAAATCATACTACTTTTTATTTTATTCAATTCAGTCCAATTCTCAATATTCATAATCCATCATCACAATTCAATTCATACGATAATTATAAACTCATCTTAATCCACAATCATACTTCGTGCTATTGTTGTAAATAGGTAAATTGATCTTAAATCATAAAAATACGTATCAAATCCTCGTGTTATTGATTCACTTATAATGGTTCCTCGACCATTTGCTATTGGAATAGATCTCTGGGTAGCGGCAGGAATGTCATTGAATTTTCTTAGACAATTTTGAGCGATATGCTCTAAAGATCCACATTGAAAACATGCTCCCATTTTCTTCCAACATATGCTTCTTTGTTTTTTGCCACAAAGTTCACAATTCGGAATAGTTATCTCCTTTTTCGACTTATTAATATTGCTAATAGATTCTAATGGTTGCTTAACCCGATCTTTCTCAGATTTAACATTCAATGGAACCAATTTTCAAGAACTTCGAGACTCCCTAGCTCGCTTAGGCAGGGGTTGCAAACTGATAATCTCAACTCTTTTTCCAAATGCTTGGAGAAACTCATCTTTCTTATCTAGGCCTAAGGCCTGTTCAAGCAATTTTGCTTGTTCAGCTAGATTAACAAACTCTTTTATTTTGTGCGAGACCAACTGAACTCGAAGCTCATCTTGCATTCCCCGAAGGAATCACTTACAATTTTCTTCTTCAGTTAGAACAAGTTCTAGAGTGTACTTATTGAGCCGTAAAAATTTACACTTATAATCAATAATTGTCATCTTGCCTTGCTTCAGCAATAGGAACTCTTGCTTTTTGTCCTCTAAGTATAGTTTACCAACATACTTTTTCTGGAATTCAGACTGAAAGAAATCCCAATCGATCTAATTAGCAGGCACATGTTGAATAACAGTCTTCGACCAAGTATATGCTTTTCCTTACAGAAGAAAAATGCCACACATAACACATTTGCGGGGCGTGCATTCTAACTATTGAAGTACTCGACTCATTGCTTCTAGCCACATCTCGACTACCGAAAGATCGACCCCTTTTACTCCCATAAACTCTGTGACACATTACTTTCATAGTTTTTTTATTAGAGCTCGTCTCGTTGTAGTTGCTAAAGTAGTTTGTAGAGTAGGTCTCGCTATTCTCTGAAAGATTTTCACTATCTTGCAGGGTAATCCCACATTACTTTGATCTTCTCGTTGATATCTCATAGTTTTATTTTTTCGAGCACTGACTAAATCTTCACTAGGAACTTTGACCCCAATCATGTTTTCACTTTTAGCAGAGTGACCAGTATTACTTATATCATCATTATCAACGTTTCTTGGTCCCCCTGATATTTTAAACTATAAAAAAATAATTTAACAACCAACATCCAAATCCCAACCTAGACTCGCTCAAAAATGACATGTACCTTTAGACTCAATTCTAAGCTCAATTTAGTATGAGAATCGGCTAAACCTATAACTTTGATACCACTAAATGTAACACCCCAATTACTCGACCCAATCGTTGGGTCTGAACAATGAGATATCACATTCGTTGCTGGAGCAACTGACATCATTCGTTCCATAATAAATTCAAATCATACCTTTAGACCTATAGTCATGTCATGATTAATATACCAATATCTCAACTATTAACCTATTTATTTATTGCATTTCATGCATCTTCTATTCCAACTATATATATACAAATTCACATCCCAAGAATTATAACCTCATCTAAAAACTCACATAGCAACATCAACATCAACACCAAACATATACATAGTACAAACCATTATCAACTATCATGTATGCCAATTTATAAAACATCTCGAAGTATGAAATAATTCTCCAACTAAGCTTAATATAGCATAAAATCTTATAGGTACATGCCAACCAAAAAGCATAAGTTTCACCCACTTGATGAGTGCAAGATTTTCTGTTGAATGCTAATAACAATGAGTGCTCACGATTGAACTTAACCTGCATACAAATAAACAAATTGAACGTTAAGTAATCAACTCAGTGGCTTTTCTATAATTAATATTATAACATAACAAAAATTATGTAGGGATATAAAAAAAATAAAAATCAAAGGTTTGTAAGCAATTTAATATGTTAAATTATAATATAAGAACATAATCCTTTTATATCGCATTTGTAGTCACACCGACTGGTTGTCACATATTCATCTTCAAATTCTTGACCTGTGAACTCCAAAATTCAATCAAACATTGAATAATCACTTACATTCATATAATCACAAACATACCAATTGCATATTCAACTCAACTTCTTTTACATTTAATTCTTCCTAACATTACTCAATTTTATTCTACCAAGCATCTCAACCTGTAACAGTAAACCAGATTCGAACAACATAAAAATACACATTCTAATTGTTAATACATCAATTTATATGACAACCAAGCATATAATTGAATAACAATTTAACGCATTAATTCAATAGTTTCCTAGCTACGCACTTTCGAGCAACAACTTAATATTTAATCTTAGACAATAATTAAACATGCAATTTCGAACAACATTTTAATACATTTATTGGGATTGCCCTATTATGCACAAAATGGACTGCCCTGTTTATACACATTTAACATCATTATTATGTTAAAAAAAAAGACAACATTAACACTACATATAACATCAAATTAGATAGCTTATTAACTCAATACATTAACATAAATAACAGCACATTAGACAGTGAATTTAACCCATTCTAACAGCTTAATTAACTAAATAAAACAACATAAATGACAATATTTAAACAATCTTTTTATCTAATTCGGGACAACTTTGTGATCTCCATATGAATAGTGCAGCTAATCATTGAATCAACATCATTATTCAACACAAAATAGACAACATGTAACTCCATTCGGACAACGTTGAAAATGATTAAATAAATATCCTACTTTAACACGAAAATGGACAACATAAATCTCCATTCGGACAACATTGTTAAGCTTTAAATGAATCCTTATTATTTAACATGAGAATGAAAAGCATGTAACACACTTTAAACAACGTAGTTAAGAATTGGATCAACTTCAACCATTAACACCAAAAATGGACAGCATGTAACACCCTTTAGACAATATTGCTAAGTATTAAATCAACCTCATTATTTAACCTAAAAATGGACAGCCTGTACACCATTCGAACAACATTTTAAATAGAAAATTTTCCAACCAAATACTATCATTTTTGATCAACCATAAATTAATTATAGAACACATTTAACAATTACGATAATAACATAACTCGAAACACTATTCCAACCCAGTTTCCTATTAGTTTAACAATTAAAAAGGCATAAAAAGTTAAAGCAAACATTACCTCAAGGACTTACTTAGATAACTCTATTTATAAATAATGTATAAAGCCATATATATAAAGTATACAATATTAATATATGAGTTTTGGACAGCTTAACCATTAAAAATAAGTAGCATGTATACATCAAATACTCTATCAATTTAAACGTTAGAAATCAGACAACATTAGTATACAAGTTTTGACAAACATTAATTCTTCAATTTGGACAAGCATTTAAATATGGCAAAACATAGGTAACATGTCTTGTTTTGGACAACTTTAATACTTCAATTAAACAAGCAATTAATTCAACCGAACAACATAAAAAAAGTGTCCAGCTTTGATCGATTAACATTCATACAACCAAAAGTGTAATGTTAAGCCATTCAATTGAAAAAGAGGCTGCACTAAATCAAACAGCAGTAGGAATTACTCAACTTGGGCAGCAATTGAGTTGTACGATTTTTGGTCAGCAGCCAGAATTAAAGACATGCACAACCAATTAAGTTAAGGCTCAGTTTAAACTACCATCATGCAGCTTGTGCCATTTTTATTAGTAATTTATTTATGTACAAAGCTGAATGTATAAAGGTTCAAGGACCTTACTAGAAATTTTCCAAAGCCGGATCTGCCTACACCAATTTGCTATTCCCTTTAACGCTTTGACCGTCTTGTCCCTTCTTAGCTAACACAATCGACCACAAGGTTACAAGACAATAAAATTGAAAGCGTTCATAAGGTCAACAAATTTACTCAACACAAGAGAGATATTTAGCAACTAAAGAAAACTCTTCATCATAGGTCACGGTTAAACATTCAACTCAGAATCACACCAGTTTTCTTTGTAAAACAAAATCTATGGATAAGATGAGCTTGGAAAGGTTACCAATGCTTGAGGAGTCAACTTCTAAACAATTAAATTTTTGGTTTCCTCTACATGCAACCGGTGGCTCTCACCTTCACCATTTGTGAGACTAAAAAAGTTGAAGAAGAAATGAGCTAAAATGTTCTTTCATTTGTCTTGCTTCTTTTTTTTTACCCACCGTCTATCCCTCTCATTCCATTCACCCCCAAATTTTGAAAAAAAGATAAAAGTGATGTGACAAAAAAAATTTTCAACCAACCACCCTCAATTTGACCAGCCAACAATTAATAAACATGCATGCCACTAACCCTTCCCATGCCATCATTAGCCATCATCATTATTTTTCCACTCATAATTAATATTTAACTAAGCTAGTTACCTCCTAAAGATTAATTGGACTAACCCTTCACCATATAATTGGTCGGCCCCTTAATTTAATTAGAATTGATACAATTTTTCCTTATTTATAATTTACTATTTAGTTACACAAAAAAATAATGATAATAACTAGTTACTGAGTTAAATCATTTGCTCACAAATTGAAAAGATCCGAAAATTTAGAGAGACAATTAGTCACTTTTTTAGTAAAGTTACCTATCAAAAATTTAATTCACCTATAAAAAAATGCTGTAAATATTTAATAAAAAATTTTACAGGTTCGGTTTTTCGAAAACAGGGTCTCGAAACTACATTTCTATCACCTCTGACTTTCAGGTTGTTACAAGTGGACTTAATATCCACCTTGGTTGAGCGGTGGCACCCGGATCTACTTGTTTCCCTTTGTCTACACTCATTCTATCTTTTTCTTTCTCTTTCTCTTCATTTCACATAAATACCATAAAATATGAAAAATCAATATTCTTCATCCACAACACTTTCTTGTTCAAAGAATCAAAATAGACATGAAGCTATCTTTAAATCATGAAGATCTTACCTTACAACCTTAGTTCATCACATTGTCCAGATTTTCTCTCTCCTCAAGTATGAACACTTCCCTTTTAATAAAAAAAATATAAGCTTATTAGGTTATGGGTAACTTGATATAAGTATGAATTTTTAAAGAAAGTTGACGATGTCACACCTTGTTTTTAATTAGTTATCGTTGGTTTTTAAATAAGATGGAGTTCTAGTCTAGTGGTTAGGAGCAAGCTTAGTTATCCTTAAGATCTAATTTCAAGTCCTCTCTCTAACATTTTTATTTAAATTCCACACATTCCTTGGTCAACCCTTCTTTGTCGTCCAAAACAGTTGCCATACACACAATATTTTTTGCTCTATTTTCTTATTCCTTCCTTATTTTTTTCTCTTCTTTTCACTCCCTTTGCTTTCTTTTCCCTTGTTTCCTTCACATTCCACTTCCCCATTTTTGACTTGTCTGTGCCGCCCTTATTACCAAAGTAACCATCATTCTTCATTTTTCTTTTCATATTTTCTCTCTTCTCTCCCTTTTTCTCTTCTCCACCGCCTTGTACCACCATATTTTTTTTATTTTGCTGTCACTCTAACCACCAATTGCCATTGTTTGCACCATTGAGCAACCACCCTTGCATTGCTACCCTTTTCTCTTTTTCTTTATTTTCTACCACTGCACCACCATTGTGCTGCCGTTGTATCCCCACCACCAATTTTATTCTTTTCTCCTCCCTTTTTATTTTGTTTTGGTTGTAACCGAATCTCTTTTATTCTTCTTTCTTTTTCAATTTGATACATTATATATTTTCTACTCATATTTTCTCCAATTTTATTCCTCCATAGCTGTTTTTCCTTCATCTACTCAAGTTTTTCGTTGAACCATAGCTTTTCAGTCTAGCCCAATAAAGAGTAAGTGATGATTAGCGTAATATAATCTCAATTCTTTCTTTTTATTAGTTAGGGCTGAATCTTATGTATTTATCTTATATATTATCATTTCATTGAAGGTTTCAATTTGGATTGCTCGGATTTGCATTAGCGCAAGAGAATCATTAGATCTCCGTTTGCAAGGGTGATAAAATCTACGTTGTAGGAGTGTTAGGGTCTGGAGTTAGTGAAATCAGAATTGCAATTGAAGGTGTGGGTTCTGACCAAATTAAAATGGATTTTCTATCCATAAGTATTATATGTGTATGCTAAATAATATTCGTTTGAACCTTTGACGAATTTACGACTAAACAAATACATAAGTATTCTCGGTGAAGTGATAAATGAGTATTAAATCCTTTATTAGGATTGGCTACAAGTAAGTGCCCCTGATAAAAGAAATCTATGTTGCAAATATGTGTGTAATGTTATTGTATGATTCCGTAATGTTTTGCGATGTTAAATCATGCCCACTGCTTCTGTTAAAATTGATTACATGTTTAAAACATGTTTATTGATACTGCCACTATTCTGTTATTGATATTGATAGCATGTTATATCATGTTTATTGTACTAATGAATCTAAATCCATGTTGAAGGCATGCCAACTATTTTTGTTAAAATCGACTGCATGCTAAAAACATGTTTACTGATACTGAAATACTGAATCCATGATAATTCATGCCAACTGTTTCTGCCATTGATCACATGTTAAAACCATGCTTATTGTACTGATTCTGTTATTGTTATTGCATGTCATTCTGCATTGCATTGGGATTGGGATGATTATGTAAGGAGGAAGTACTGACAGTTTATCTACAATACTGGTGGCTTGTCCACAATAGTGACAGTTTATCTACAATACTGATGGCTTGCCCACAAACTGGTGTTATTGGATGGATGAGTTCTGGGGAACTCTTACTAAGGTGTGTAGCGGAGTTGGGTAGGAACTTATCTGAAAATATTGCATTGACATGTTCATGCATACTGAAACCATGAATCTGTATTGTTTTAATTCTCTGTTTAATGACTAGCTTGACTGATATTTTTTACTGTTTTTATACTGTTTATTTGAGTTATGACTCACACTGAGCTTATTAGCTCACTCTTTAGTATACTAATTTATTTTTAGATAAACCTCGAGGTTAGGATTCAGACACAACTATTGAAGGAGCATCTTGGATGTTTTTACATTTTAAGTATTTTAAACTTATTTTTAATAGTTTTTTGGGACTGTAATAAATTTTATCTAGACTGTGGCATGGGTTTTATTTTAGGATTATTTTGATTGCATGACATTAAAGTTTTAAAAACTACTTAATTTGGTATTTGAAAGGATTACGCATGAAACTTGGTTTTTAACAAAATCTGACAATATCACTCTTTTCCACTGCAATAATGAAAACAAGTTTTAATAAAAATCCGACTTAGTTTTCAAAATACTCAATATTTTCATATCCAATACTAAAATCAATTGATTTCTAAAATTTACAAAACTTTTACGAAGATTAAGAGAAATATTCGATTTCACTAGTTTTGAACAAATACACAAATGGTTTAAAAGTACGTTTGAAATATAAAAGTTTATTTTGACCATTTCGGTGGCCAATGTAGCCTTCCAAATTCGATTATAACATCTGGGCCAGGTTAGGGAGGTTACATTTAATGGTATCAGTGATCGAGTTCAAAACTCGAACTGTGGTTTTTGTTTAAATCTGCATGCATATTTTAAAAGGGGTATCTTGGAAAATATGCCACAAATAAATTTTAAAGAGTTTGTTCTTTTTTTCAAAAATAAATCTAAGACTCCGATGTTGATCCTACATAGTACTGTTACTACTGAAACTATAGACAAAATTAGACTGTAAGCTTAGTTGAAACTATTAGACTGGAAATATTCAGGTTAATAACAAGAACTTTATTTCTGAAATGTAGATAAGACATAAAGCTGTAGACTCAAGAAAACGATATGAATACCCGAAGTATGTGAACTCGTGGTATGCGAGCTCGTGGAACACAAGGTTGTGAGACCCGAGTTAAGTCTTCTGCATCTCAATTACGTACTCTTGAACTCGTAGCTGAGCATGTTGAGAATGCACCTACTACTGGTGGTTGTTATCAGGAGCCAATAGATGACATATCACAGTTTATGCTGAGCGTTCTTCAGCGAGTGGCTAGAGCCAAAACTGGATCTAACAATTGTGGGTCTATAACTGAGATGCTTCGATCCAATGGAGCTAAACTATTTAAGGGTGTTTCTGGGATGACCTCTACTGTAGCTGAGTATTGGATAGTGGCTACAGAAAGGATTTTGGATGATATGGACTGTAACCCAGAACAAAAATTGAAGGGTACAATGTCTCTGTTAAGGGATGAGGCCTACCAGTGGTGGCAATCCATTACGACAAGTACTCAGGCTGAGAGATTGACTTGGATTATTTTCATGATGCTTTCCAAAAGAAGTATGTGGGTACGAGATATGTAGAGGCCAGCAGGCTTGAGTTCATTGACTTGAAACAAGGGGACTGTGGCTGAGTATGAGGCTGACTTCTTGAGACTTAGCTATTATGCTCAAGGTATGGATGCGATTGAGAAGGATAAGTGTGCAAGATTCAAGAACGAGTTAACGAAAGCTCTAAAATCAACTCAGAAACAATCAAGGACTGAATTGAACAATTCAAAAAATAATGGGTGAAAGTGTAAAACATGAGTCACATGGCCGTGTAACTAGGCCGTGTAACAAGCTAAGACCATGTGGCCTTGACTCACATGGCCGTGTATCCAGGATGTGTGGGTCAAAGTGTAAAATTTCAACAAATGTCTCACAACCGTGTAACTAACTGTAGCCGTGTGAACTGAAAGTAATCAAAAATCAAATTGCACACGGTATTGTCAACAACCCGTGTGTGACACATGACTATGTG
>CM025145.1:16443811-16446311 GCA_013467495.1 Gossypium gossypioides | reverse complement strand
AATCATTCAAAAAGCTTTAAAAACAAAAATGGTAATTTTTTAAAACTTTGATAGTTTTATGATTTAGTACCTGAGTTAACTAGATTAAGCTAAAATGATATCAAAAACTTAAAATTTACGAAAAACAGACCCTTAAATCACGAGCATGCAAATGGTCGAACTTAAGCTTTCAAAAAATGGTTCTTTGCTTCTTTTTCTTATTGAAGAAAAGGTGAAGGCAAAGTACAAAATGATGGTGATGATGTTTTTGTTTATTTTTTTAACATTTAATAATAATAAAATTTTTAACATATAAAATTCTTAAAAGAAAGCACTAACCATCCACCCAAATAGAAAATGGCTTATTTTCCAAATGAAACCTTACTTCATCACCATATAAGCCTTTTTAACTCATAAAATCAATAGTGGTTAACTTTTATGGTTTTTACGATTTAATCTTTGTACCTTAATTAGCCATTTAATCACTAAAATTTCCAGAACAAAGTTTAATTCACCTATATAAAACTCCGTAAATATTTAATGAAATATTTACGAGCTCAATTTATGGAATCGAGGTCCTGATACCTCATTTTCCAAAACCACCGACATTAGGTTCAAACCACTTGAACTTTAACTAATTATTTAAGTAGAAAAATTTATCATATGAAAATTCAATATAACACTATATTTGACTCGTAAATATTAAATAATAATATCTACAAACTCACTCATCAAAATTGCGGTCCCAAAACCACTGCTTATGACACCATTGAAAAACGGGGTGTTACAACTCTCCCCCCTTAGGAAATTGCGTCCTCGAAATTTTTTACTTGCGAATAGATTTTGGCACTATGATCTCATAGATTTTTTAGTTTCCCAAGTAGCTCATTCAGTACCATGTCGGTGCCACAGAACTTTCACTAACGGTACTCATTAATTTCGTAGTTCTTTTATTTCCAAAGCTAAAATTGTGACTGGTTCTTTTAAATATATAACAAGTTAGGCTGTGTTTTTATCTCGCCAGGAGTAATCATGTAATAGGAATCTGATCTATACCGTTGTAGTTTCAGAACGTGGAAAATATTATAAATCTTTTTGAGCTTCAAAGGTAATGCTAGTCTGTAAGCCACAAGAGTAATTCTCTCGATAATTTTATATGGCTACACAATTCTCGGACTAAGCTTACCTTTTCTGCTAAACCGTAGTACCTTCTTCCACGGGGAGAATTTTAGAAATACTCTGTCACTAGTTTGAAACTCGATATCTTTTCTTTTCAGATAGGCATACAATTTCTGACGATCAAAGGCAGCTTTCAAACAATATCAATAAACTGAACATTTCCTTCTATTTCACATAACAAATCATTTCCTGACAGTTTCTTATCATTCAATTTTGAAAAATACAAGGGAATTCTATAATTGCATCTGCATAAAGCCTCATAGTGCCATTTTAACACTCTACTAATAACGATCATCAAATGCAAACTCTGTTAATGGTAGAATTTCTTTTATACAACACTGCAGTTGCCTTCTAGAGTCCAAATAACCCGTTCAGAATGTTTATCAGTCTGAGGTTGAAATGTTATATGAAAATTCAGTCTAGTACCCAAGGTCTCATGTAACTTACCCTAAGGCTGGAAGTAAACCTTGGATCACTGTTAGAAATAATAGCTAACGACATGCCATGCAATCTAACAATCTCAAAAACGTATAACTCATCTAACTTCTCAAGTGAATAATCTGTTCAGACTAAAATAAATTGAGTTGTTTTTGCTAATTTGTTGAATCTTTCCTTTTTAGAGATAATGGTAGTCCCGATTTAAAATCCATCGTAACACATTCTCATTTTCACTCGAGAATCTTAATAGACTATAGCCAACCTGACAAAAACTGATGCTTAACTTTTATTTGCTGGCATACCAAACATCTTGATACAAACTTAGATAATTCTCGTGTCATTCTTCGCCACTAGTAACTTTGTTTCAAGTCATTATACATTTTGTTACTACCCAGATGTATTGAATAAATACTGCTATGGGCTTCCTCTAGATGACCTCTTTTGACCTCAGAATCATTCAGTACACATATCCGATTTCAGAAATACAAACTATCTTCACTACCAACAATGAAATCAATAGTCAGACTATTCTTAATTTGCTTTTCTTTTGCTAACAAATTTAAATTGTTTCTTTGTAACTCTTAAATTTTCTAAAGAAGTAATGTAACACCCCAAACCCGGCCTAGACGTTATGGCCGAATCTGGCGATATCACATTGAAGTGTTTTTCGAAAACACAGTTTCATTAAAAACCCGTTCCATATTAATTCACGTTTATTGAAAACTCAAGTTGTCTTTAGCAGTGCGTTGATCATATTAGTTTGTTACTATATTTAAAACATTGTTTGATGTAGAAACTTTGATAGTATTTTATGAAAACGTGGTGTCTTTGAAAATAGTTACCTTTTGAAAACCAGTCTTTTTCTACAACTAGCAGTTTATATCAAACTAAATAAATAAAAACC
>CM025145.1:16431364-16443711 GCA_013467495.1 Gossypium gossypioides | reverse complement strand
ACCAAAGCCTACATTCATACAAAGCTTTCCATTAGTCGCTGAACAATAGGGTTAATCTCCCCCCTTTTTTTTCACCCTTAACCAAAACTAAAATTTAACAATTACCTCGATTGTCAAATGTGGCTTAGCCTACTTATACCACTGACGAAGGTTGACTACAATCTCATTGACGGACATCTGCATTACAAACGGATTTTATTAAACAGGATTGTATATTCATGTGGTTTAAATCCACACATGATAACTCACGGAACCACAGAAAGCACTTAGCCTACACTTTAGAATGCTAGACTACCTGCTTACCTTTGATCGAGCGATGAGAGAAAGATTTCGACGATTTTAATATTACTAGATACTCCTTCACTCCTCAAGGAATTTGAACCGTCAGGGAATAGCTGTCAAGCTGAAAACAAAATTGAAGAGACGAAGAGGGAGAGAAGGGCAATATTCGACAAACTGTGGACCAAAAAGAGGTAGAGGAAGAAGAGCAATTCGGACGAAAGATGCAACACGAACTACTTCAACGCTATTTGATCAAGGTTTGAAAAAGTAGAGAAACGAAAAGAAGCACAAAGAGAAGAGAGGAAGGAAAAGAGAATTTGACACCAAAAGCAAAAAGAGGGAAACGTTTACACAAAACCGAAAAGAAAAGTATACCAAAATGAGCAGTATACCCCTTTGGTCGAATTTCCTGAGTATCAAAGTCCATTTTCGGCACACTTCTCCTCTCCCCCCACTTCCCTTGATTTTCTCCTAATATCTCTCCCCTTATCCCTCCTTGAATTATTCCACCGATTTCTCCTCAACTCCCCCAACAACTCCATTCAAATTCTACTCAAACTCCCCCTTAGCTGTGTTTCAGTCCAACTCCACTACCTACACAACTCAAGTAGCAAAATAAATTCTCCCCTTTTTGATGCGCCACCACTCAAACCTTAGACCCCATGTACACTCCACACGCCCCTTACCACTAGACCAAAAACTCCTTTGTATCATATTTTAACCCCAATAATTTAAGAACCTACTATCTAGATCCAAGGAATTTATTCACTTAAAATAAAAATTCTACATAAGCCAAGACCTGAACCCCTGACTTCTCAGACACTTCAAAACACTCCTAAATCACTTAACCACTGAAGCAGACATTCATTTATGTCACTTCCTGGCATAACTAAATATTTATGTTTAGTCTCCTGACTGTTCCCTTGTTCAACACCTATTTCTTCTAGGCCCAAAATTTGGGGTGTTACAAGTAACGATTTTGTCTCTCATCTTGATGATAATAGAACCATTATATTCTCAAATAGGGTGAATAGTTACAGCTTTTAGAGATTTCTAGCTTAGGAAAGTAGTCGCCATATCAACTTTTACTCAGATGATAACCAATGATCAAATCATAATCTTTTAATAACTTTAGACATCTACGCTATCTGAGTTTCAATTCTAGAACTTCTGTTAATATATCTTTCAATTGTTAGAAACTCTGCTGGCATTTACTCAATCAAACACAACAAACATTTTTATATAACAACTTCGTCAATGGTAGAGGATCATCTAAAATCTTGAACAAATCATCTGTGATATACAGTAAATCCCAGAATACTATGCACTTCTGTATTATTTCTCAGGAGATTTCCTAGTTCATATTTATCAAGAGTTAATTCGAAGTAGCTTAGATATTTCCATCAATTATCAAAAGACCTAGAAAAACTTACTTCTTGAAATTAGAATTCATATTTACTGGTCATCACATACACTTGTTTCCCTCGTAAAATATGTAACATTGTTTTTCTGATGCTGGCCATGTTCAATTTCATTCCTCGAATAAATTGAGTATCGTCCATAACATATCAACGTTTCTGTACAGACACAACTAGAAAATTCTATCCATTAGATCTATAAAGCGTCTGAGCAATTGATTCATTCAAGCGGTGTTATCAGAATCTCACATTGTATAAATCAAGTTTGAAAAGAAATCTTCAGAACATCTGACTCATAACTCTAAGTTAACAACAATCTGATCAAAAGTTATTACTCGAAAATATGATAGTTCTCTTAACCAAACAAATAGGTCAACAATATAAAATAACGAATACCGATTCTTCATGGTGTCTCTGATATGCTACCTGTAATCTATACACTATTCTCAAAATCCTGTCTTTCTTTTCATTAACATATTATCATTTTCCCAAATTACACACTCATTTGAACAAGTCTCCTATCAAATAATTATTTCAACAATACCTACAGTTCTTTTAATTTTGATAGTACCATTCTATATAGAGCAATAAAGATCTGAGCAGTTTCGAGTATCAAATCGGTTATAAACTCATCTTCTCTCTTAGTGATAATTCATATAATTCATCTAGAAATATATCATTAATTATTTCATCATCGGTACTTGATTATTCTTCGATTCTGACATTACGATAACTAGGATAGAAAAAAAAAGATATGATTCACAATCTTTTCTAATCATTCCATAGGTCGCTAACACTATTATTCTGTAGATCACACAATCGGTTCTGTCAATCTCAACATTTATTGATTTCCCCCTCTGACACTTAAGTATAATCTATATCTATCTACAGTTAACCACAACATCATATAAAGTTAATCAATTCATACCGAATGTCACATCAGACTCATCAAATGTTAATAGCATCAGATCAGTAAGAATTTCATAGTCACAAATTCTTAGTGAATTATATTACTAGAAAAAATGTATTGATCTAACAGATATGTTATTCTAATATCATAATCAGTCAACTCAATGGCATAATCTCTTCACTTATTAAAATAATACAAATGTAGAAAAGCATCACTCCAAAATTGTACCAGTAATATTATCGGGAATAGTGACTTTTTCTCTAATTGGATCAATATAATTCTTGGGAAGGTACACAAGTTTCAGGTCTTACTGATGTATCTCTAGTCTCATCTAGATTGGCAGAAGCACTATCACCAATTTCTAGTCTTATATTATTCTTTGGAGTTGATATTGATTTAATAATCTGATCTATGATAATATTTGGCTTATTTACCTCTTCCGGACATACTACCATCTAGAGTGTGAATACTGCAATAAAATATAGAAATAGGAGGCGGTATCTGCAAGTATACGGGTCAAGTTGTAATATAGTTTTACAACAAAGTAGGTGAGTACTCCGAGGATTGTACACAATGGAGAAGAGAGCTAGATCACTTCTAACCTAAACACTAAAAGATTTAATTAGTACTTTAAATCTGTTATAGTACGACAACATAATAAAAAGGTTTTTTAGGATTTTTATAATGATAAAATAAAATAACATAAAAGAAATAAAATTCAAGAGATAGAAGAGTAGAGTGAATCAAATCTTGATTATAGGTGATTAGCTCACTTCGGCAATCCCGATCAATTGTTGTTTCGAGTTTCTCGTAAATCAACTAGTTATTACCCTAGTAGGATCTTCCGATCATCCACTAACATAATGAGTCAATAAGGGCTACTTATCTTCCGACCTCACAGTCTAGACTGGCTTGGGGTAAAGGTGTTCACGGATGGACAACACCAATTTTAGGTTAATTCTCACCTTGATGAATTCTTGGGGTTGTCAGGCCTGGGGTTTGTTTCACGTTCTTCTTCTCCCAAACACCTGTTCTGTTGAATGACCCTACAAAATAGTTAATAGATCATACCTCCACTTGCTAATCCTCTATAGGAGGATTAGTTTCTCATGGCTTTCATAAACAACATGGAGTTGATGTAAAGAGAAAACATGATAAATGGATTAAATTCTAGAGTTTTAGAAAACTCTTAATTTGTATTAATGATGGAAAACGAATCCACAGAGTTTGATGATCTCCACAAATCTGATCTCTTAACAAAGAACAATTGAAAATAAATTCTAAAAACCTAAGAAAGAAAGAAAGAAAGAAAACTAAACTAAGTTTAAAAGGGAGAATCTAGGCTAAGTGAATGATCAAATAACATGTGCCAAAGGAGCCTATTTATAGAATCTAAATTGCCATTGTCCTTAGGTTAGTTGACGTTTAAGTTCGATTGTGCAGACAAAAACTCCCCTATTTTGTATATAATTTTCGTTCCAGAGTCGATGTTGTGACACACTAGGACCTATGGCGCGACATGGTAGTTAGTTTACTCTTTTTGGGATATCTTCAGGGGTATGTCGCAAAACCCTCAAGTTGTGTTGCGACATTGAAAATAGTCTTGAGATTTCTCCATTCTACTCTCTATGTTATGACATTGGTCATCCCGTGTTGCGATGTAGTGACCAATATCAGTTTAGTATGCCTTCTATAAGTCTCCTATACACTCACAAAGTGAGTTAGCTCACCGTTAGGCCTCATTTGACCCTTAAGGTCAATAAAAGACTCAATTTTAACATTTTATTAACTTATGAAAAACTTAAGAAAACATAATTCAACCCTGTGAAAATACTTATTTTCAAGCTCATAAAGTGCAATAATTAGTTTAATCTGCTACACCGAAGTATGGCAGATCACTTCTTTGAACAATCTCGCACAAAATGTTTAATGGATTCACATCTAAAGCTTGCTCCCTTTCTCAATCTACAATCTTTCCGTTGCTTTTTACCACAATGCTCTCAAATTGATTTACTCATGTTCTAAACATTTCCTGCACTAGCCTTTGATGCAACTTGAGATCTCAAATAACTCTATTTGGACATTTCTCTTCTTGGGCAATATCTTTTAAAATGTTCTTTAGATCTGCATTTTAAACAAGCCTCGCTATTAAGTCGTCATTCACTTATATGCTTTCTTCCACAATAGTTGCAAACTAGTTTATTCACATTACGAATATCCCAAGGAATACCTGAAGAAATAGAGGACTGATTTTGGATGTCTCTCAACTTTGTAGGTGGAGACATTGAAAATAATTCAGTTACACTGTACTTCCATGTATTTCTAATTTTGAATCTGTCTTGCTCCATTTTAATACGTTCATTCCCCTTTCCCCTTTCACCTTCACAATCATCCATCTCATGTTCACCAAAACTAGCAATCAAGAATCGTTGACCATTTACCATATTAATATTCTAAGGATAAAGGGGTGTCGAGAAAGACACAATCGAGGGTAGAGGTTAGAGAGACAATCGACGGTAGAGGTTAGAGAGTAATAGGATAAACTTGTATAAACTCTAAAAACCACTAACTCAACATGCTAAAAAAGGCATTTCTCATATCACTTTTTAACATTTGAGGAACTGGAAGACTTTGACTCACATCCTATTCGAAATTCAGTGCATTACTATCTACTTTATCAGCGACAACACGATTGGACTTTACCGACATCTTTGAATCTATAAGAAAAAAATGTCAGATCGGATCAAATAACACCACACTATCACAAGTTAATGTGGCATTTAATTTCTAGACTCAACACATACTATGTTCAGTACTAGAATCAACTAAAACGTAACTCTGATACCACAAATGTAACACCCCTCACCTGTCTCCATCGCTGGAATCGAATTATAGAATGCTACAAAAATAAACGGAACAGGAACATGTGAACTTAATTAAAAAATTCAACAAAGCATTCATCATATTTCAATAATTCAAACAAACATGTTTTGCATACAATTTTGAGCTTAAATCGAGCTTATGAAAGCTCTAAAATCAATTCGAAAACAATCAAGGACTGAATTGAACAATTCATAAAACAATGGGTAGATTTGTAAAATAAGAGTCACACAGCTGTGTAATAGGCTGAGACCATGTGGCCTTGACTCACAAGGCTGTGTATCTAAGCCATGCAACTCACTTAGGCCGTGTGGCTCAAAGTGTAAAATTTCAACAAATGTCACACTGCCGTGTGGCTGGGCCATGTAACTAACTATGACCGTGTGAACTAAAAGTAACCAAAAATCAAATTGGACATGGTTGTTTGAACAAACCGTGTGTGACACACTACCGTGTGGTAAATCATTTGACCCAAAAATGTACATTGCTATGCAAGCTATCAACCCAAACTTTCATCTATGTCATGAATATGCATATCACCATTCTTTAAACCTGTCCAAAATGTACAATAATCATGCTAAAACATTACACTTCTTATTTCTAACCAATATGCCTTAAGGCACCATCACAAACATAAGTCAATACCAAAATGTTTCCTATTTCATGCCATTGGTTAGAAATAGCTATGTTCTAACTTAGAACCACTTAAAAATATTGACATCCAAAACAATTTCACATTTCATACATATAGCCTCCAAAATCAACATCCAAATATAATGCCATAAGCTCCAACTAAAGTGTCACCTATTAAATCATTCCATAACATATTTTAACTTACCAAAAACCTATGCTATGCCATCACATATCAAACTACATAACCACATTTAAAGCTATGATTAAACACATTGATATACCAACAAGTCCACATACTTTGTGTTATTACAAAACACACTTTACTTTTACAAAACACACTTTACTTTTACAAAACACACTTTACTTTTACAAAACACTTGTATACAATTCAAATCCTATTACATGTCACACAACCAAAATAAACGTCATAAGGCTAAAAAAATGATGGCTGTATATTGTGATCTTCAAGATGATCTTGTCGTCGAGTTCCGCAAAATGATAACTACAGAAAATATAAAATGAACCAGAGTAAGCTTCAAATAAGCGTAGTAAGTTCATAGGTCCAAAACATATAACTTACCTTAATTTCAACAATTATAAATTGACATAATTAATTAAGCAATCTTTCTTTGTTAACACAATTCACACCATCAGGTGAGTTCGTCAAATATATAACATATGTACATTTCATTCAATATAACCCAATCTCAATCGAAGCTATGACATCAAACCATTGGACATATGCACTTTTACATATTATAACTTACTTCATCTCAATAATAATACTTACACCATTCATGTAAATTCAATAACAATGCAAGTTTAGCTCAATAAACTATAATAAATAGATACAGGTATATGATTATCCACCTAAAACACGATTGGTTGCTCAAACAAGCTATACCATCCAAGAACACTCCTGGGCACTGAGTCCCAAACCCCTAGGCTAAACATCCCTCCAAAAACATGCCTGGGCACTAAGCACCAAGCCCATAGGCTACACATCCTCCCAAGAAACACGCCAGAATCATTGTGAATATAACTTGGTAATCTGCAACAACTGCTAGATTCTGGTACATTCAGTGAATATATGACTGCCCCCAGACATACTTACGTCCAGTGTGTGAATACTGCAATAAAATATAGAAAGACAATGTGATATCCGTAAGTATACGGGTCGAGTTGTAATATAGTTTTATAACGAAGTAGGTGAGTACTCCGAGGATCGTACCCAGGAGAGGTGAGTGCCAGATCAATTCTAGCCTAAACACTAAAAGATCTAACTAATACTTTAAAATCAGTTAGTTGTGCTTTTGTTTCTTTTTCTTCATAATGTATTTTATTGCAGAGTGATCAATATACACATATACTCGATTCGCCATTCAGTAGGGTTGAAATTTTTCATAAGCGAACACTACTGCCAACATCTCTTTCTCAGTTGTAGTATAGTTGCACTATGCTAAATTTAGTGTTTTACTAGCATAATGAATAGCCCCAAATAGATTATTTTATTTTTGTCCCAGAACTACACCTATTGCATAATCATTAGCATCACACATAATAATAAAAGGTTTTGACCAATACATGGTGATGATTATAGGAGCAGATACAAGTTTTTCTTTTATTACCTCAAATGCTTTGATGCAACTTTGGTCAAATATGAAAGGTGTCTCTTTTTGGAGAAGTTGATTCAGAGGTTTAGAAATATGAGCAAAATCTTTTATAAATCTCTGATAAAATCCTGTATGGCCTAAAATGTTCCACACACCTATAACATTTGTTGGGTTTGGAAGATGCTTTATAACTTCTATTTCTTCTTTATCTACTTCCAAACCTTTTCCCGATATCTAATACCCTAAGACCAGTCATTCTTTCACCATGAAATGACATTTTTCCCAATTGAGCATTAGGTTAGTCTCATTGTATCTTTTTAATACTTTTTCGAGGTTACCCATGCATTCTTGAAAAGAGTTCCCATATATGGAAAAGTTGTCCATGAATCATCCAACCCCTATTCTAACATATCAGCGAAGATCGTAGTCATGCATCTCATAAAGGTTGTTGGAGCATTGCATAAGCCGAAAGACATTCTTTCAAAGGCATACATACCAAAAGGACAGGTGAAAGTAGTTTTCTCTTGGTCATCGGGATGAATTGGGATTTGATGATACCCTGAATACCCATCAAGGAAGCAATAAAAATCTTTTGCTTCTAATCGATCAAGTATTTGGTTAATAAAGGGCAACGAGAAATGGTCATTTTTCGTTGCATCGTTCAGTTTCTGGTAATTAATGCATAGTCTCCAACCTTTAACTATTCGAGTTGGAATTAACTCATTGTTATTGTTCTCCATTATAGTTAGACCTCCCTTCTTCGGAACACACTGAGTTGGGCTAACCCATTCACTATATATAACAAATAGCGTAAACAATACCTGTATCTAACCATTTAAGCAATTCCTTTTTGACCACATCCTTGATAGCTAGATTAAGTCTATGCTGAGCAACTACCACATGTCTTTTCCTTTCTTCTAATCTGACAAAACACAGGATTGATTCCTTTAGTATCAACAATTGTCCATCCTATCGCTTTTTTATGCATTTTTAAAACACTTAATAAGGCCTCTTCCTGTTTTGCATCTAAACTTGTGTTAATAATTACTGGTAAAGTATTTTGTTTCCACAGATATCCATACTTTAAATGGTTGTGCAATGGATTTAGATCTAATTCTGAGGGTTTGACAATAGATGGAATCATTTTTAATGAGTTTAGGATAATTTGCTCTGGTTGTTCCTTATTTTGTCTCCACCAGTCCAATTGAGTTACCATGTGATGATTCTCTTGTTCCGCACTATCCACTTATTCTTCTGTTTTGTAACCTATTGATTCTTTCGTACTGAGCTCCAATTGGTTACATTCTTGCTCATTATGTCCTACAGATTCTAGTTCTTGATTTTGTATTTTAGGACATTTTTCCCATGTTGTTCATTGATGTTCTATCTTTCCAATATTTCCATTGCTTCTTCTTGGGTTTTCATCCAAATACTTCTCCCCATCATAATAACAAATTTTCATCTATTTTGACTATCCAACCCGTAGTAAACATGTTGTATTTGAATTGCAAAATGTATTTCTCCACCTCATAAAGATCTAAGGATTACCACCTTGAACCTTTCCCACGCTTGTTCCAAAGTTTTAGTGGTACTCTATTGAAAGTAAAATAATTGCATGTAAATGCTTAGTACCTTAGTCATAGGTAACACACCACAAAGGAATAATTGCACGAGGCCAGTCCACGTCGTGATGGCGTCTGGAGGAAGTGTCTCTAGCCATATTTTTTCCTTTCCCTCTAACATAAATGAAATCAATAACAACTTGATAGTCTCAGATGGAATTCCTGCATAGCTAATAGTGCTGCATATAAGGTTAAATTTTTGCAAGAATGCAATGGGATCTTCATTGACATGATTGGCGAATCTAACATTATTAGAGATCTATGTTAGTAGAGCAGGATTTTATTCAAAATGTGAACTATGGATAACAGGTCGGGAAATGCTAGACCTTAGCCAATGTACATCAAATAATGTTCCCAAGACTTTCATATTGTTGGTAACTTATGTGTGAATCGTATCTATAACTGAGAAATTTCTTAATTATTCTTTTACGTATAAAAATTAAAATTAACCTAGTGACGTTGCCTCTCCGACAATGGTGCCAAGAACTTGACCGTCTCCTACGTACTAACATTTAGGGTATGAATATTGCAATAAAATATAGAAAGACAAGGCGATATCCACAAGTATACGAGTCGAGTTGTAATATAGTTTTACAACAAAGTAGGTAAGTACTCCGAGGATCGTACCCAAGAGAGGCGAGTGCCAGATCACTTCTAACTTAAACACTAAAAGATCTAGTTAATAATTTTAAATCAGTTATAGTACGAACAATATGAAATAAAGGATTTTTAGGGTTTTATAATAATAGTAATAAAAACAAAATAACATAAAAAGATAAAATTCAAAAGATTAAAAAGGGAGAATAAATCAAATCTGATTATGGGTGATTAGCTCGCTTCGGTAATCTCCATCAACTATCATTTTGAGTTCCTCGTCAATCAACTAGTTGCTACCCTAGCAGGATCTTCCGATCTTCCATTAACATAAAGAGTCAGTAAGAACTACTTATCTTCTGACCTCACAGTTCAGACTAGTTTGGGGTTAAGGTGTTCTTGGTTGTACAATACCAATTTTGGGTTAATTCCCACCTTGATGACTTCCCAAGATTGTTAGGCCTAGGGTTTGTTTCATGTTCTTCCTTTCCCAAACAGTTAATCCATTGAGTAACCCTACAAAATAGATAACAAATCATACCTCCACTCGTTAATCCCCCATAGAGGGATTAGTTCCTCACGGCTTCCATAGACAATATATAATCGATGTAAAGAGAAATCATGCTAATTAAATCGACAAGATAGAGGAAATGAAAGAGCCTGATTGTATTGAAACTGAGCACAAATCCATAAAGTTTGAATGCTTTAACAATTTAGATCTCTTGAAATCAATAAAAACAATTGAAATAAATCTAAAACCCTAAGAAAGAAAGAAAGCTAAACTAAATTTACAAGAGAGAATCTAGGCAAAAGGAATGATGATCATAACAGGTGACAAATGAGCTTATTTATAGCCTTCACGTGGCCATTGTCCTTAATCCTAGGTTAGTTGACGTTCTTGAGCTTAAAGTGTGATTGTGCAGACCAAAACACCAGTGGTTCGTGTGTTGTTTCCATCAAAGAGTCGATGTTGCGACACACTAGGACTTGTGTCATGACATAGCAATCAGTATTCTCCTCTTAAGTTATCTTAAGGGGTATGTTACGACACCCTCAGTCTGTGTCGTGACATCTAGGGCAGACTTGAGTTTTCTTCATTCTGCTCCCTATGTAATGACATCGAGGCACCTGTGTTGCAACATATCAACCAGTATTCATTTAATATGCCTTCTAATGGTCTCTTGCACAATCACAAAGTGCGTTAGCTCTCCCTTGGGTATCATTCGGCTCCTAAGATCAATAAAAGACTTAATTTGCACATTTGATTGAATGCAAATAAAACTAAAAAAACTTAACTAAAACATAATGGAAATGCTTGCATTCAAGCTCCTTAAATGTGAAAACTAGTTTAATCTACTACATCAAATTATGAAAGATTAATATATACATATCATACGCCATTATCTCATCTCATATAAAACCCGTACAGTGCACAAATAACCCTATTGGCATGCCAATTATATCCTATCTCATGTTCATCCGGGCTTAATACATGTATCAGTATGTTACTTTTCAATTAAGTCTTTTTTCTCACCTTTGTATCAATTACAACATTTAAGTTTACATTCCAATTATACAATTCAAACATAAATATTACAAAAATACATAGAACTATACTGTATGAACTTACCATGGGCAAAAAGCAAAAGTAAGAGTATTAGGGACTAATATATAATTTTCCCTTTTCCTCGATTTAGATCCAAGCTTTTAATGTAATAGTTTTTCTTATTTTCTTTGTGGATTCCAATTACAATAAGAGTGATCGTTGCAACTGTTAAAGGAGATTGTGCTTTCGAGCACAAATCGACATGGAAACAAATTTATTTTCTTATTCTATGCTTTTATTTAATATATTGTTTTGTATGTGAAATATGAGTTTAGGAATTATTGCATCTAGATCCATGAGTAGCTAATTTTTTTAGGGAGATTAATGAACGGATGTGTGACTAATTAACGGTTAAATTAGGGTTTAAATCCGAGTTGGTTTAAATTATGTGCAACTAAACCCTAGGAAATGATGCCCCTAGGAAGTAATTTAGGATAAACAAGATTGAGAGTGAAGTTTATCGAGTAAATTATAATTCATCCCTGTCAAGAAATTGAGGCCGAAAGGTAAGTGTGTATTTGTCGATTAGTTAATTAGTCAAAGTTTGAGAAGTAATAGCCAGTTAATTAATAGCTAACTCGATAAAACTCGAGTTTTGAAGTTAATTAGGAGCACTAAAGTGAGTTAATCTCCTAATTGTTTTATTGGATTGAAATTCGATTGTTAATTGGTTGATTTTTATTACATATAATTTTAGATTAATTTAATTAATTAATATTAATTTGGTTTATTGTAATCTAATTTTAAATTAGTATTTTTTAGATTTATTAGTGTAGAAAGTTAATTTAA
>CM025145.1:16362230-16373915 GCA_013467495.1 Gossypium gossypioides | reverse complement strand
TGACAAGAGCTAAAATCAGCTTGTAGGAAGGTGCGAATCAAGCTAGTTGAGCTGGTCATTTTATATTCGAGCAACTCGTCATTCCACACTCGAGCAATGTAGCTTGCTACGGCATCTTGGAACCTCTTGGCACGTGCTCGGGTAATTGGCCCTAAAGGTAGCTCCATGGATTCGGCATCTAGTTTCTTGGGCGAGATCATATCACTTACGATTTAGAATGTGGTGGAGACCCTGCATCAGTAACAGGCGAATTAGCGAGGCTTGAAGATATAATTGTCCAATTTCTTGGGCGTATATTACAAATGTCATAAAATTATAATGGAGGCTCTCTGATGAACCCCAATAGAACATGTGCCAATTCACTACCTGAATTGTATGGCCAAGCTTGAAGTGCAGAAGGCACGGATAAATTAACTCCTTAATTGGTGAAAAAATTCATACTATAACCATTGGGACATAAGCTCCTCAAACATTGTTGGAACACATTTTTTATTGAAACCAATTCAACCAAATCAAGAATGCGACCCCTTCTTAGTATCTGGTATTATCTTTTAGTCGCATAAGCATCCTCTAGTTGGCATGTACCACAAACATTTTCTAGAGGAAGGGACCACCTGGTGGAGAAACCAAAACCAGTGCAAAGTTTTCTTATCACCCTTACGAATTTATCCTTCCTTAGATGAAGGTTAGAAATCTTATTTTCGATAAGAAGTTCGTAGCCAGACCTCATATCGAAATAGGCATTACCAATGGTAGCCCCGATCCTTTGAACCTTAAGCTGGTAGAATCTTTGAAAGACCTCCAGAACTAGATGTTCATTATGAATGCAGTAGTTATTGAAGAATTCCACTAAGGTCCACAAAGACATGGTTAATAACTAACCCGGAGCAATCCCATAATTGTTTAGTATGGCAGAAAAGAATGGGTGGAGTGGTAGGTGAAATTCGGCTTCCAACAGAATGAATGGTAAGACGAAGCCCAAAGAGCTATCACTAAGATGGCCCTGGTCAGGAATCTAGAAGTCGAAAGTGAAGTTTGGGTTTTAGAGACCTCGAGCCCTCAACTAGTGCTCCATCTCATTTTGAATAATGGAGCAATCACATATCTCAATCTCCATGACCGAAAAATTTTCGTGAGTAACATTTTTGTTAGCTTGGCTACGGACCCTACCTCTAATAATGGTTCTTCGTATGGTTGACACTAAAAGTAGAGGAATGATGGAAGAAGGAAAAAAAAGAATTACTTTTAAGAAGAATCGAAAGTGGAGAATAAAGATTTCTAAAAATTAAAATAGAGAAAAGTCAGGGTTTAAAATAATTTCTGCAAAGCAACCGATGAAGAGTTACAATACCTATTTTATAGAAACAACTTGCTCCAAAAGTTATAATGAATAGCTGACATCTACCCTAAAAGGGGGTAAGTACAACGCTCGAGAACTTTATAATGACGGTTAGAATTCGACGGCACTTAACTCATGGTTCGTGCTAGGCGGGAAAAATTAGTGGATGCTATATAACAATAATCTCTTAAGATAGAAATTTCATGGACAAATTCTCCTAAGTGGGGGAGAGTTCTGACACCTCATCCAGTGAAGCCTTGATATTTGAATACTACAAGAACTTCAGAACAGGTCATGAGAAGGCAAGATGTTGGATTTGACTAAGGGGTTAAATTTAATGAGTGTGCCCTTGGGCAAAGTCATTGAAGAGAATAGGTTGACATGGTTCTATTCGCCCAACGATGCTTTTGGTAGAAAAAGGTAAGGTGAATAGTTAGCTTTAGAGTAATGATGGATTTCTAATAAAAAAACTTATTGAGTAGTCAAGGAATTTTGACTATTAGGGATACCTCCGAAAGGCATTGCACGTTAATTTTGTCTGGTATGATCTTGGTTACATCCTAACATGTAGTCAGGAACAAACCATAAAATAAAGTCACAAATATCTATATGAATCTATAGGTGGATTGTCATTCACATTTCCATACAGCTGTGAACCACCCATACAACAGCTTGATTAAGATTGTAACACGTGTCAAGCTATCATGTGGACAAGGGTTGTATAAATCTGGGCGACCAGGACTGAAAGAAGAGTTTTTTTACTTCCTTCTCCAATAAGTATTTTCAACTTGAGTCTAAAGAAAAATAGAACAAACCCTTTCTCTATCTTCAAAAAAAATCCTACTATCTTCAGGCTAGAAGAATAAAGAGAAAGTATTCCTTAAACTAGAGTAGAAATCCTGAGCTTAATCGGTGATTTCTTCATACCAAGGTAGTGGTCACAGCAATCTCTGAAAAGAACTTAGAACTGGAGCCCAAGCTCCTAATAAGGCTACCAGGTGAGTCTCTAAGCCGACTCTTGCAAATGTATTATGCATGTTAGAACCGTCTGTGAAAATAAGCTAAAAATGCATGTTGTGATTATTCTATGATAAATGTATGTGTGATGAACTTGCATGAATGATTCGTATGGAAAATGGATATGATTTCTGAGGTCAATAATTAATATCTCTGAATGAGTAAAGTGTGAATATGTGTGTTCTGATGGCATGCACAAGTTTGTTGTGAAAGAGTTTGTCATGAGTAAGTTTGTAATAGCCCATCTTTCAGTGGTGTCAAAAATAATAGTTTTGGGGTCACAATTTCAAAGAACGAGTCCGTAAATATTATTATTTTAGTGTTTTATTGATTTTTAATTTGGTAATTTTTATTTAACTGGATAATTAGTTAAGTACAAGTGGTTTTGGAAAATAAGGTATTGGGACCTCGTTTCCTTAACCCGAGCCCATAAATATTTTTATTAAATATTTACGGTGTTTTTATATAGATGTATTTAACTTTGATCTAGAAATTTTAATGAATTAAGGAAAAAAAGACTAAATTGTGAATATGTTAAAAGTGACATTTAATTTCTATAAAATTGAATTTTTGAGGGCTATAGAAGGGCATAAGTGAAATTAGAATGAAAAGCAAAGCTCAATTGTGAAAATTATACTTGTTTCAATTTTAGAGACTAAATTGAATAATATGTAAAAGTTTAGGAAAATTGTGTAAAATGAAATTAAAAGATTATACGCATGAATTTGAGTATTATTATGGGAATTGGTATTCATATTTTTAATCTTAACTATTATATAGATCAAGTTGTTGACTTAGGTGAAAAAGGGAAAACTATAAAATAGTCCCTAGTATCTAAAGTGTTGTCGTTTCATCAGGTAAGTTCATACAATTTAACTGATTTCAATTTGTTGTCAAGTTATGTTTAAATATTTCTATATGTTCTATTAAAAGTTATAACAGTTAATGAATTAGTATACAATTTGGAATTTGACTTAATGGTAATGAAATGGTATTGAATTGAAGTGTGGAGATAATTCTGACAAACATAGTAAAAGTCTTGTACATGAGGTTTCAAGTTGATTTCTGATGATACTAAGCTCCAGCATTTGGTGCAGACTCGAAGATACATGTGACATAGATTTAGTCTGGACTGGTAATTTGTTGTTGTTTTAAAGGTTTAGCCTGGATGAGTAACCTTACATCTATATATATTGCCCTGGCTAGACTATTTACTATATCGGTAAAGGTTTAGCCTGGACAGGTAACCTGACAATGGTGTATATGATTAGCTCGAACGAGCATCAGACGTTATTGTACTTGTGTATCGTGTTTCTTTTACAAAGATTCATCGATAAAACAAAATATGAGAAATGTGGAATTATAAAGTTAATGTGGATGAAAGATTAATATTGAATATTTGTATGTACATTGTTTAATAATTTGGATTTGATATATTTCAATTGTGATTATAAGTATGATCATAAATTAAAATCTCACCCCTTTGACATTGTTTTGTTATGCCATGACTAGGAAAATATTTTGGAATAACGAATTGTATTTAAGTACTAAGTGAATAAAGTAAGTTACTTGCTTAAATTGTAAGAGCATACTAAGTATTTTATATACTTACACATGTTACTATTTTTCTATAGATTTTGGACATTCGGAACATGTCAATCGGATCAATGGGAGCTCACACCTACCATCATTTAATTTAATAGATTTTGAATTTTAAAAGCTGGTTACTTGTGGCATGCATATAGGATGTTTTTGTTTCAAGATAATGATCATGTTTTGGTTCTTACTATAAACAACTTTGATGTAATAAGTGCTTAGTATCTATATGATGCTTGGTAATGTGATGATGTTTGTCAATATTTGATTGGTTTTATATGTGTTTAGATATTAGTATGTTTAGGTATAAAAATCTTGGCATGAATGGTTGATATTTCATATTTGAATTGTGGTGCCAATGAAGGCATATTGGTTAGGCACATAGGTTGTATATATATTGACATATTTCGACACGTTTTGGAACTTTTTGATTAGGTTCATGATATGGTAAATGCTTGGCTTGGAGTCTAAGAAATTGTAGCTGAATTGGCTTGAGTTTGAAGAAATTTTGCGCACACACGGTCTGCCCATGTGTCCCACACAATTTCATGACACGACCATGTGGCTCTTTGATTTTGGTACAAGTTTCTCCACACAGTCATAATTAGTTACACGGTGTGGTGACACAGCCTTGTGATCGTGAATTACACGAGCATAGTTTGTTGCACGATTTGGCCACATGGCCATGTTTTTGAGCCACACGGGTTGAGCTTTATCACACAGTCTGGCCACACAGCTGTGTGACCCCTATTTACACTTTTTACTGAAAATTTTGTAAAAATTTCATTTTAATCCATAATTGTTCTTGAGTTGTTTTTAATGTTTTGTAAGGTCGAATTAGGCCTCAATTTGATTGAATAGCATGGAAATGATTTCAAATGAATAATTTAATTATCTATTATTAAATTATGAACATTGTTAAGGTTTATAGTCGTAATACCTTATAGCATGGGTCGGGTGACCCCTATTTTAACATTTTACCTATTATTTTGTTAATGTTTCATATTGGTCCCAATCTAGTTCCGAACATGTTTAAGAGCTTTTGTAATCTTGATTGAGATATAGTTTTGATTATAATGCACATTTAACATGAACCTAACTTGTATATGTTGATTTATTGAATAATATTGATTAAATTGCATATGAATGTTTTCGTTTACTGTTGTGACATCTTATAACTCGGGTCTGTCGACTGGACCGAGTATGGGGTGTTACATTTAGTGGCATATAGCTACGATTTAGTCGATTCTAGGATTGAATGTACCACATATTGATTCTAAAAATACATGCCACAATAACTTGTAATTTTGTGTGATGCTTTTGATCCAATCTAACTATGTTTTTCTTATAGATTTGCAATGTTGGCCAAGTCTATTCATGTCGTAAAATGATGAAGTTGATAGTAACGTTTTGGCTTCTGAACAGGAAGTAAGTCACAATCTACTAGTTGTGTAAATGTTAGATAGTGATATGAAAATGTCATTTTCGGTATAATGAGTCAATGGTTTTTAGAGTGTTTGAAAGTTAATCCTAAGGCTAGGCAATCACCACCCCTAATCATGTGTTTTTCGACACTCCTCTGTTCTTAGTATATTATTGTGGTAAATGATAAGAAATTTTTTATTGATAAATTGGTTGAGCATGAGGCAAAGATACATCAGTAAGACCTAAAACTTGTGCACCTTCCCAAGTTCATATTGGTCAAGTCAAACAAGAGGTCACTTTTCTTAATGATATTACAGGTACATTTTCTTCATCTACTATTTATATACAGATTATGATTAATTATGGAGTAATGCATTCTTACTTTTGATTTGTTTAAATAATTGAAGAGATTATGTTAGTAGAGTTGACTGATTGTAATGTTAGAATAACAAATATGTTAGATTAGTAAGTTTGCGCTAGTAATGTATTTCATTGAGAATTCATGGTTATGAAATTATTTTCGATTTGATGTCATTGACATTCAATGAGTTTGATGCGACATTCGATATGAATTGGTTGATTGTATATGATGTTGTGATTGACTGTAGATAGATACAGATTGTACTTATGTGTTAGTATGGGAAGTTTATAAATGTTAAAATTGACAGAATTGACTATATGAATGATAGTATGTTTAGTGTTAACAACTCTTGAAATGAATAGAAAGAGGTTGTGAATGGTATCTTGTTAGTATCCTAGATATTAGAATGTCTGAATTGAGGAATAATCAGGTACAGACAACTAAAGCATTTATTAATATATTTCTAGAAGAGTTATCTTGATTATCACCCGTAAGAGAAGATAAGTTTGTAACTAATGTGATATTTGGAATCGCTTAGATCTCTATTTCTCTGTATAGAATGTTACTATCAAAATTATAAGAATTGTATGCATTTGCTAAAATAGTTATTTGACAAAAGACTTGTTCAACTGAGTGTGTAATTTGAAGAAACGATAATATGTTATGAAAAAGAAAGATATAATTTTGAGAATAGTGTATACATTTCAGATAGCAAATCAGTGACACCATGAAGAACTGGTATTTGTTATTTTATATAGTTGAATTATTTGTTTGGTTAATAGAACAATCGTAGTTTCAAGTATTGACTTTCGATTAGATTGTTGTTAGCTCCGAGTTATTAATCAGATGTACTGAAGATTTCTTTTCAGACTTGATTTAAACAATGTGAGATTCTGATAACACCGTTGGGATTACCAATCACTTTGTCACCATATAAATTTAATAGTTAGGATTTGCTAGCTGTATGTTATAATTGATATTCAAGTTATGCGAGGATTCAAATGGAACATGATCAGCATAGGAAAAAAATGTTGTAAATCTTACGGGAGAAATAATTATATGAGAATATCAGTAAATGTAAATTCTAGTTTCGAGAAGTAAGTTTTCTAAACCTCTTATTAATAGCTATAGATATCTGAGTTATTCCGAATAAACTCCTGATAATTTTGAATTAGGAAATTTTTTGGGAAATATTATAGAAATGCGTAGTTTTCTGGTATTTACTGTATATTACAAATGATTTGTACAAGCTTTTTGATGATAGCTCTATCATTGACGAAGTTGCTATATCTAGGTGATAACAAAATGTATGACTTGAAATACAGATGCTGATAGTCAGGAATGAAACAATAAATATCTGATTTTATATCGAGATGTTTGGTAAATCAACAAGTAAAAGTAAATTTTTAGATTCCATCCAATTAGCTATACCCTATTGAGTTTTCCCAAGTGAAAATGGAAATATGTTCTAATGGATTGCAAATCGGGACTATCATTATCTCCGAAAAAGAAAAAAAAACACTCTATCTAGGTAAATGTTGTATATTTAGAAGAGCCTGTCAAAATTTTTAGCTTTAGAAATAGTAGAACTACAGAATTAGTGACTATTGTTAGTGAAAGTTCTGTGACACCAATATGGTCCTGAAGAAGCTATGTGGGAAAAATGGAAGATTTATGATATCATAGCATCTGAATCTATTCGTAGGTAAAAATTTTAAGGACGAAATTTCTTAAGGGGGAGAGTTGTAACAGCCCATTTTTCAATGGTGTCAGAAACAGTGGTTTCAGGGCCACGAATCCGATGAGCGAGTCTGTAAATATTATTTAATAATATTTATGAGTTTATTTTAGTATTTTTATTGATTTTTAATTCAATCATTTTTATTTAACTGGATAATTAGTTAAATACAAGTGGTTTGATCCAAAAGTCAAGTGATTTTGGAAAATGAGATATCGGGACCTCGTTTCCATAAACTGAGCACATAAATATTTTTATTAAATATTGACGGAGTTGTTATATAGATGTATTTAATTTTGGTCTAGAAATTTTAATGACTGGATGATCATTTAAGGAAAAAGGACTAAATTGTAAATATGTTAAAAGTGACATTTAATTTCTGTAAAATTGAATTTTTGAGGGCTGTAGAAGGGTATAACTGAAATTGGAATGAAAAATGAAGCTCAATTGTGAAATTATACTTGTTTTGGTTTTATGGACTGAATTGAATAAAATATAAAAGTTCAGGGAAATTGTGTAAAATGAAATTAAAATATTATAAGCATGAATTTGAGTATTATTATGAGAATTGGTATTGATATTTTTAATCTTAATTACTATATAGATGAAGTTGTTGACTTAGGCGAAAAAGAAAAAACTACCGAATAGTCCCTAGCATCTAAAGAATTGTCGTTTTATCGGATAAGTTCATACGATTTAAGTTATTTCAAATTGCTGTTGAGTTATGTTTAAATATTTATATATATTCTATTGAAATTTTGAACGGTTAATGAATTAGTATACAATTTGGAATTTGACTTAATGGTAATGAAATTGTATTGAATTGAAGTACGGAGATATTTCCGATGAACATAGTAAAAGTCTTGTACATGAGGTTTCAGGTTGATTTCCGATGTTACTGAGCTCTAGCATTTGTTGCAGACTCGAAGATACATGTGACACAGATTTAGCCTGGACTAGTGATCTGTTGTCGTTTTAAAGGTTTAGCTATATATAGCCCTGGCCAAGCTATTTACTCTGTCGTTAGAGGTTTAGCCCAAACAGGTAACCTGATACTAATGTTTATGATTAGTTTGGACGAGCATCAGATGTTATTTTACTCATGTATCGAGTTTCTTTTACAAAGTTTCATCGGTAAAACAAATTATGAGAAATGTGGAATTGTGAATTTCTCGATTAACTTCCGATTGATTTAAATCCCAATTTATAATAATTAATTTCCAATTATCAGTGCCAATTACCTTATAACATATTATTCAAGGCATATGACAACCTAATTTTATTTTACACAATTTTCAATTTTTTTTCATTTTATTCGATTTAATCCCTAAAATCAAAACTATCATAAGTTTCACATTTACGCCCCGTTTTTCATTCCGATTTTAATTTCATCCCTATATAGCCCTCTAAATTCAATAGTTACAAAATTTTCGTGTCAATTTTGAAATATTTTTATTTTAGTTCCTAAACTCAAAACTAATAAATTTCACTTTACAAATTAGCCCTATTACATTTCTAAGCTTCAAATCCTACCATTAAAGATCAAAAACCTCAAAAATCATCAATGGGAACTTTTCAAAACTTAAATAGTTTTATGATTTAATACCCAGGTTAGCTAGATTAAGCTACAAAGATCACAAAAATATAAAAATTACGAAAAATTAACTTTGATTTACTACCATGGAAGGACCAATTGAAGAAAGCTCGAAAAGAGTTTCTCCTTTATGTGTCTTTGTTGTTGCTGTTACGAAGAAGAAGGATGAACCATTAAAAATGCCTTTATTTCTTTTATTTTATCAACAGACATATTAATTTTTAATTTTGTTAACATTATTTTAATTAAAACTCCACCCAAACCGTCCACTACCTAAATTAAATGGCATATTTCCATTTTAGACCTTAGTTAACTTGCCATTTGAATCCATTAGTAATTAAAAATCTCTAGCAGCCAATTTTTGTAACTTTTACGATTTAATCCTTATACCTTAATTAATCATTAAATCGATAAAATAACAAATCTAAAATTCAATTCTTCTATATAATAACTCTGTAAATATTTAATAGAAATATTTATGAGTTCGGTTTACGGAAATAAGGTCCCGATACCTTATTTTCTGACACCACTAACTTCAGGGTCAGTACACTTGTACTTTAACTAATTATTCAATTAACAAATTTTACCAGACCATAATTCAATATAGTATTATAATTAACTCATAAATTTTAATTGATAATATTTACAGGCTCAATCATCAGAGAATGAAGTTTCGAAACCACCGTTTTCAATATCATTAAAAATCGAGCTATTACAATCAAAACACCAACAAAGTAAGCATAAACTCACAATCAAGATCAAGTAGTCCTACAAGCACTTAACATGCCAATTCATGTCACTTTTAAATAACTTATCTCATAATCACATTCGATCAAGGAATAACACATTTACTTACATACCAAAAGCATGATTTCAATCAATTTTTCATGATCAATCCATTCAATGATTTTCAATTTGGATGTCAAGTTTATATATACAAATCAAATGCATAACAACCTAAGTAAATAAATACCATATGGACTTACCTGATGAAAACACCAAATAAATTGATTCTTCAAGGACTAATCAACAATTTTAGTTTTTCCTCGATTACTTTCTCTTTGATCCAATTATTGATCTATACAATTATTTCTTACAATCTATTAATACCACACATTTTCACATTATTCCATGACATAAATGAACCTATATAACTTAATTTTTCCAATGCCTCTAAAATTTTATATTTTATTCAATTTAGTACCTGAAGCTGAAATAGTCATAGCTTCTAATTTTAAACCTCAGTTTAAAATTTGATTTGACAAAAATTCATTAAAAACCTTATATTTTTTATTCCTACCAAAATTTCATAATAGTTTTGCATTTTATACATTTAAGTCCCTATGTACAAAACTAACAATTAAAATCTATCAATTTCAAGCCTAATTCTTCAAGAAATCAACAATGACAACTTTCTAATTGGTACATGGGCTAGCTAAAATCAAGCTCCCATGACCTCGAAAACATTTGCAAGAAAATTACTTAAATTTGCTTACCTATTATAGATCAAATGTCAAAAGAATGCTTAGGTTTTTCTCAACTAATTTAATTAACTTTAAACAAGGTTTAATGAATTTAATCTAACATTAATCACATTTAGTGGATTTTGACTTCACCATCCACCAATCTCAACTATAAAATGGTTTGATAACCATTTTGGACATTTTACTAATTGCTATATAACTCCCTAAGTCTTTATCCAATTAAAATTTTATAGCAATTGGATTTTTTTTCAATTTAGTCCTTGTACTTAAATTAACTATTCAATTGACAAAATTGATGTGACAAACATTAATATTCTTTTATATCAACTTCACAAATATTCATATTTAATATTTATGGACTCGATTTATAGAAATGGAATTCCAAAACCACCTTTTTCGATACCACTAAAAATCAAATTGTTACACTATACATGTTTAAAGTAAGTTATATATTTATAAGGATGCTTTTTCTTCTTTTTTCATTTTTCATATAACTAGTACAAAATTTTCATATGTTGAAATTTTAACTCATGTCAACAACATTTATAAAATATTTTCTTTACCACTTGAACCAAAGCCTTATATTATTTTTTTTATACATTTCAAATTTATTGCACAAATTATTTCACCCATATTATTTGTATATCTATACTATTATTTAAACCCTTGACTGAGTTGGTGTCTCGAGTCAACCAAGCACCAACTTAATTGGGAAAATTATTAAACTACCCTTACATGTTTAAAATATGTTATATTCTTACTAAGGTATTGTAACACCCCTTACCCGTATTCGACGTCAGAATAGGGTATGAGGCATTACTAAAACACATACATTTGCATACGTATTAAACCGAGTTACAAAATTTGATTCAAATTAAGGTTTTCCAAATTATTAACATGCTTTTATAAATCTTCACATTATAACTCAAAACACTATAATTATATCAAATAGGGCCTACGAGACCCGATACTTACTCTTGTAATTCAATGCTTCATTTTCATTTCATTTAATTCACAATTTCTCATGTTCACAATTCAAATCAATTTCTCAATACAATTTATATTTTAGTACCACAATAATTCTTTTAATTCAAAACATATCACTAGAAACTTCCATTTAATTCACGTACA
>CM025145.1:16336304-16357479 GCA_013467495.1 Gossypium gossypioides | reverse complement strand
GTTTAATCGTGTTTTGAATAGGTTAAATGATTGGTAATTGAGTTGCTTAGTGCCCAAGTAAGTAGGAATGATAAACTTGAGTTTTAAGGTACTTTTGAGTGCACACGGCCTAGCCACACGGGCGTGTGTCACACACGGGCAACACACATGGGCGTATGACCCAAGTTAGAGAGTTACACGGCCTGAGACACGGGTGTGTGTCTCAGCCGTGTGAAGCACACGGCCTGGCCATATAGGCGTGTGAGGTACACCGCCTGGCCACACGAGTGTGTGACCCCTGTAATCAAATTTTTTGTAATTATTTCCTAAACTTCTAGAATTGTTTCAAATTAGTCCCTGCCTATTTTTAAACTACATTTAGGGTCCTGTAGACTCGTAATAGGGGCTGTAAGAGTAACTTTTACTTTGGATTAGGGTGGGTTAGTAAACCTAAATTAAGTGAATTCCACTAACATCATCGAAGATAAATTAAAAAGAGAATCGTAGATGGAGTATGGACCAATATTCTGATGCTAATAATTGGAATACCCTTGTATGTATCCGAATTCTGACATTCAAGAAAGGTTAAATGGTGATAAGAGTGTAAATAGTGGAATACTAAGTTAGCAATGTATAAATAGTGATAAGAGTGTAGACAATGGAATACCAAGTTTAACATTGCATAGCATGAATCATTATTCGATTGTATAATATTCTAGTATGATATAATTTGATTGTTTGTGACCAACCCCTGTACATTATATTGTTAATGGCCAGTATGTATATGTGTAATTATGATTGATTAATAGTTTGAAGTGTTAGTAATGCTCGTGACCATAATCTGACGACGAAGAGGGGTTAGGGGTGTTACAGTTTCTAGTATAGTCTTATCTTTGTATGCTATCCAAGGATCTCAAGACATTCACACCATGTGAGTGGCAGCCAACATTGGCCAAACCAGGGTCATTCTCCTAACCGATTTTGGTAGTACTCATAATTTTATAAGTGTCAAGTTAGTCAAAGAGTTAGGCTTACCAATGGGTCCCATGAACAAGTTGAAGGTTACGGTGGCCAATAGAGCTATCTTAATACCTGGGGGGCATTTTTCGAGTTGTCCAATGGGAGGTGGAATCTACTCACTTTTACACTGACTTTTATGTTTTGATCCTTAAGGAATGTGACTTAGTCTTGGGAGTGCAATAGTTATTGTCCTTGGGAACCAATAGTTGCCAATTTAGTTCATTAACCATGAAGTTTATGTATGTAGGACAGATTTGTGTCTTGAAGGGTATTCAACCTGGTAATGTTCAGTTGGTAGAGGGGTTTCAGAGTTCTAAATGTTTTTCCTTGGCAGGAAGCCTTCTGTGTCATTATGTTATTATGGTGCCTACTCCAACACAGACTACTTTGAGAGCCGTGACATCATCAACTCCAGAGCAATTACAACAATTATTGGAGGAATTTTCTGACATGTTTAAGGAACCTAAAGGGTTACCTCCACCTAGATTAGAAGATCATAAAATCCCTCTAAAATATGAGACTACTGTGGTAAAATTGAGGCCATATTGATATCTTGCCATACAAAAGACTGAAATGGAAAGAATGGTACAAGAGATGTTGTAAACTGGGGTAATTCAGGACAACAATAGTTCTTTTGCTTCTCCTATATAGTAAAAAAGAAAGATGGTACATAGAGGTTATGTGTGGACTATAAACATTTGAACCATTTGATAATCAATATAGATTTCAGATTCCAATTATTGAAGAGTTGCTTAATGAATTGGGGAAAGCAGTTGTATTTTCTAAGTTGGATTTACGGGCAGGTTACCATAAGGTCAGGATGTGGGAACCTAACATTCACAAGACTGCTTTTAGGACACATGAAGGGCACTACGAGTTCCTTGTGATGCCCTTTGGGCTCAGTAATGCTCCATCCACATTTCAAGCTCTTATGAATTCCATTTTTAAGTCATTTGTTGAGGAAGTTTGTGTTAGTTTTTTTTTATGACATACTTGTTTACTCGTTGTCTTGGTAGGATCACCTTGACCATTTGAGGGAGGTGTTTACTATTTTGAGAGCTCATCAATTATATGAAAAAAAAAAAGAAAAGAAAGAAAAGCAAATGCCATTTTGGTGCTGAACAAATTGATTATTTGGGACATGTATTTCACATGAAAGAGTCAGTATGGATAGAACCAAGATTGACAATATCATGGCCTAGAAGATTCCTCAATTTCTAAAGGAATCAAGGGGGTTTTTGGGTCTGTCTAGTTATTATAGATGATTTATCAAAGGGTATGGTTCAATAGCTAAACCTCAGACTAAACTGTTGAAAAAAGGGAACTGAAGTTGGTCCCCTCAAGTTGATCAGGTTTTTTAGTTGCCCTGAGTTTAGCACCTGTCCTTGCCTTACCAGATTTCAATGAGGCATTTTGCATTAACATAGATGCTAGTAGTACTGGTGTTGGGGCCGTTTTGCAACAGAATAGACAACCAATTGCCTATTTTAGTAAGGCTTTGGGCATCAAACATCAATCTTTTTCGATATATGAAAAGGAAATGCTAGCTGCTTTGCTATCTGTTAAAAAATGGCATCCATACTTGGTAGGGTGATTTGCCGTAATTCGGTGTAGCAGGTTAAACTAATTTTTTCACTTTAGGAGCTTGAAGACAAGTGTTTTATTAAATTTTAATTATGTTTTCTTAAAGTTTCCATTTAGTTAATAAAATGTGCAAATTGAGTGTTTTATTGATCTTAAGGGCCGAATAAGGCCTAAGGGTGAGCTGATGAACTGTATAAGTGTGCAAGAGACCACTAGAAGGCGTAATAGACAAATACTGTTCACTATTTCGCAACATGGGATGTTCGATGTCATAACATAAGGAGCAAAATGGAGAAATCATGAAATTTCCTTCGGTGTCGCGATACAGACTAGTGGTGTAGCAACATACCCCGAAAGATATCTCAGGAGGAGTATACTAACTGCTATGTCGTGACATAGGTCCTGGTGTACCCAACAACGACTCTGGATAGGAGATAAACACAAAATGGGGGCGTTTTGGTCTGTACAATCAAAATTAAAGCTCGAGAATGACAACTAACCTAGGGTTAAGGATGACGGTCACTGAGAATCTATAAATACGCTCCTTTGGCACATGTTATGGACACCATTCATTCAATTTAGAACTAGTCTTTTAATTTTAGTTTAGCTTTCCTTCTTTTTTAGGTTTTTAGAATTTATTTTTAGTTGTTCTTTGTTTTCAAGGGATCTGATTTGGGGAGATCATCAAAATTTTTGGATTCGCAATCATTTATTAATACAATCAGACTCTTTCGTAAACTCTATACTAGCAATTTATTTAGCATGTTTGCTCTTTATATTGATCATATATTGTTTATGGAAGCTACGAGAAACTAATCCTTCTATTAGGGATTAGCGAGTGGAGGTATGATCTATTAACTAATTTGTAGTGTTACTCAACAGATCAGCTGTTTGGGAAAGGAAGAATGTGAAACAAACCCTTGGTCAGACAACCCCGGGAAGTTATTAAGGTGGGAATTAACCCAAAAATGGTATGGCCCATCTGTGAACACCTTCACCCCAACCCAGTTTAGAATGTGAGGTCAAAAGATAAGAAGTCATTGCTGACTCGTTATGTTAGTGGAAGATTGGAAGATCCTGCTAGAGAAACGATTAGTTGATTGATAAGGAACTCGAAGAGACAGTTCATGAGGATTACTGATGCGAGCTAATCAACCATAATCAAGATTTTCTTTACTCTACTCTTTAGTCTCTTGAATTTTTATCTTTTTATGTTATGTTATTTTATTTTTTAAGTTTTTGTACTATAACTAATTTAAAGTACTAATTATATATTTTAGTGTGTAGGTTGAAATTGATTTAGCACTTGCCTCATTTAGGTACAATCTTCAGAGTACTCAACATTTCGTTGTAAAAACTATATTACAACTCGACTCATATACTTGCGGATATCACCTCGTATTTATATATTTTATTGCAGCAGTCACACTCTAGATGTTTATACATCTAGAGGTAGTCAAGTTGTTGGCATCGTTGCCGAGGAGGCAACGTTTCTAGATTAATTTTAATTTTTGCATTCAAAAAGACCAATTAGGAAATTTTTAGGTTATAGATACGAATTTTATTTTATTTAACTAACTTTACTATTACTTAATTTTTTTAAGGAAGACCCTAGGGTATATTCAGAAGCAGAATTACAGCTACCATAATTAAAGAAAGCCGATTAAAAGGATAATGGATTATATGCGGTCAGACGAGGAATTAGATTATAATGCTAATATTTACGAAGAAGGAGTCTATGAAGATTGGGAGATATAGGAGAACCAACGATTAGTAATGCTTGAATTAAGTCAACTCAGAGGAGAAACCCCAGTACTTTCCAAAGACGATAACAACCGTATTGATATACCATCAGAAAGGTACAAAGAGGTGCTACGTCCAAAGTTGAGTGAAGAAGAGAATATCACTACAGACACTTGTGAAAAAGGAGAACTCCCAAACTATTATATATCTCAGCAGGCAGAAGAACATTCAGATAAATTAAACACAACTGCTGAAAGAAAAGATATAGAGCTAGTAGGGGAAATGGTCAACGACCCAAAGAATCAGATCAACATGGAACTCATTGTCCCAAAAACCTTGGGTTCTACCAATAAGTCCAAAACACAAGAGCAGTATAACATAGACCAACCAATAGAAACAATTGTAATGGCTGATCTAGTGGAAGAGTGTCTGTCGATTCAGAATTACCATAGCAAAATAAAAAGATACTGGTAGTCCCATCTGATGAACCTGAATTGATTATCATTTGCATGACCTTATCCCTAAATCAGGTGCCCCAGAGATTTGACGGTCTAGGAATTTTTCAGATGCTGAATAGAATTAGAAAAATATATTTAGACAAGACTTATGATCACTTAACAGGCCTCAACCAAGTGAGACAACTGATGAGCATAGGCCTTAAGCTACGTGCATCTCAAAATGAGCAGTTATTACAGGAACAATGCAAGAAAGTTATCAGTAAACAAATAGAGGAATTCAAAATACCATAAACTCAGAATTCAAGTGAGGTAGTTCAAAATTCTATGCCAATCATTACCTCAAGTACTCCTGAAAAACTATTCATGATCGATGAGACGAGCAAAACACAATGAGAGACGAGTATAAGCCGCAATTCTCAACCTTCTTACAAAGCAATAATGTTAAGCGAAAATTAAAACGGTTGCCTGGTTATGTGATACTACAAATAATTACTGGTTATGATATGTGGAAAGAGTTGTCAGTTGTTAAGTAGGCTGAAAATGAAAGTTTAGAGAGAGAGAGAGAGACAATCAAAGGAGAATAGAATGACATGATGAGTGTTAGACCAATACAAATAGAGACAATTTATCGGGATCACCCTGGTGTACACTGACAGAGTTGACGGACGAGTCTGGCATCAAAAACTAACATTCTTTATGTAAAAGCTCTAACTAACTATACAAAATTGTATATTTTACTAACTAATTTCATTAAAATATTATAGGTATATTGAAGACAGGGTTAACAAGCACTTGAAGCACTCTGAAGACCAAAAATATAGGAAAATGATGCCACATCGTGACACAACCACCCCGTGTCGTAACATTGAGGGCAGAGGCGAGGAATTTAAAAAATAATCTCAATGTTGCAACACCACTAACTTATGTCGTGACATAGCTAACATTCTCCCAAATTTTCAAAATTGCAATGTGTGTCGCGACATGAGTAATCTGATAGGGATGTTTTCAAAACACAATTTTATGCAGGGTCAACCTGACCCAATTGCGCAACCTAACTTTTTAACCTTAGAAATACTCAGTTTTTTGCTTCAAAAACTCCCATTTTAATCATAAAAGACCATATTAACACAACCTAACCTAATTTTAACATCAAACCCTCTGTTTAAACCCTCTAAAACCTCTAATTTCCAAACCCTTTTTTCCTCTAAAAACTTAGGTTTTCAATCCTTCACCCTTATTCCTAAAGGCCACATTGGAGGAGAACATCATCAATCAATCAAAGTAGAGGCACATACAGATTCAAAAGATTGAGGTTAATGTATTCTCAACTCTCTTTTACTGTTCCATTAATTAGTGTTCATATTTTTTTCTAGAAACTTTATTTTTAGATATTGCCTCCTAGAAAAAGCAAGAAAACTACGGTACAAAATACTCTGGTAGTTTCAGATCCTGAAAATTTTGAGACTTTAGAAACGGAAAAATATATTCTTCAGTTACAGGGTAGGCCTTTAATTCAGGAACAAGGGTTCGAAACTTCAATGATTTTGTGCAATGAAATTTGGACTTTGGTTAGATACCATAGTTGGAAGCGATTCTGTATCACTCCCAAGGAAACTGTTGTCGACTTAGTAGTGCAAGAATTTTATTCTTCTTTTAGACACCAAGAAATATGAAAAACAATAAATTGGGACACTATGACAGTGAGGGGTTAAGAGGTGTCGATCAGTCCTAGGGAGATATGTGAGTTCTACGATGCACCTTTCTATGACAAAGACTTCCTTAGTAGCATCTATTTAGATAAATTTGAGAATATAGACATGGAAGATGTTATCAAGTACTTGCCTCAAGGAAGTGGTACAAGGAACTATAGGCCCGATATAGAGTTTCCCACTAATTTCAATCAAGCGATAATGTTCCCCATTGCGAAAATATGGATGTAGCTCGTCAGCACTAGAATTGTGCCCTCTCTAAATGTTTCTAACGTGAATACTTTTCAAGCTATTTTGTTATATGGCATTTTGCAGTGCAAGCAGGTTTGTGTGGGAAAATGGATTTAGCCAAAAAGTTGGAATCTTCTTTCCTCACTTGGTGACTGCATTGTGTCAACAGGTAGGAGTTCCAATGAGAGAGAATGAACAGTTCATAAAACCAAAAAAAGCATAATTGAAGATTTGTTGTACACCCAATATCTCGAGCTTCAAAGGAAACAAATCATGGATTGGAATCAGAGGAGGGAGGAAAAGATGGATGTCCTAGTCTCACTTAAGCGAAAGGATCAGAAGACAGCGGTTCAAAGAGGAACCAGCAGAAGTGTAGAGGAAAAGCTTTACAGGATGGTTCGGTGGATGCAGGAAACAGGCCCATTACTCCAAGAATTTTAAAAAATGAATAGGTTACGCGCTCTGAATTATCCCTCTGACATGTTTAGCTCGACACCGACTCATCAGGATAAAGGGGCTAAATTTGAAAAGGAAAGTGTTGCTCAAGAGTACCTTGGAACGAAGGACGTATATGAAGTGACATTCCAATTGCAATTTTCTACACCAAAGGGGCCTATCATTCGAAGCCCAATTGGCCATGCACCTTTAATGGGTGGGAGCTCTCACCAAACATAAGCCAAAAGAAAGGGAAAAGCTCCAATGGAAATGAGGCAGGCACAACATTAGGATGATGAGGAGGAGGCTTGAACATTTTTAGTTTTATTTTCAAATACTTGTATTAATTTTTGATTTTGACTTTGTAGGAGTAGGATTAATAGTAGATTTTTAGTTATCATGCATTTTGTTCAAAATTTCTATGTAAGAACCCAACACGAAGGAGACACAAACAATTCGAGCATACACGACCAAAGGAGAAAGCACCCACCATTAGCAGTTAGAGTGACAATGATCAATCGAGTAACTTCTTTCCTTATCTGTTTATGAGCTACATATTGAGGACAATGTGTCAACTAAAGTGTGGGGGGTAACATAGAAAGTTTGTTTATTTGTTTTCAATTTCTATACTTTTCTTTGATTTTTCTTCTCTTTGGTGTGCTTGAGCTTGTAGAAATACAAGTGATGGGTTAAGAGCATGTACATAGGTTGCTTGTGTTTGCAAATAAATTTGGCATGATGATAGGTGATTTTAAATTTTTTTATTATTAGACTACTAATTTTTAGATGTTACACTGTAAATAAGGAATGAGCAATCAATTGTACCAAAGGATATAGAAAATACAAGGAAACGAGCATGCTAGTATGAATGATAAATGGTTGAATTTGAGTTTGTTTGGTTGATTAAATTTCTGCATATTGAGATATTCAAGGATGACCTAAAGGCATTGGTTGGAACACATCTAGAGCCAAAAAACTAACCTATTTGTATCTCACCTTTAGTACCGATTTTCGAGCCTCTTGAATTTCTTGATGAACCTCATTACAAACCACGAGCTTAAAAATGTTAATTTGTATTTACCCTTTTCTTTAGTCCTGCACTGCATGACTATAGATGTCTGGCCAAACGTATTGAGGGTTAAGTAGATACATCACGACGGTGTTTGTAAAAATAAGAGTGGAATAGGAAAGATTGGTGTCATATGGGAACTATAAGTTAGCCTGAAAGTGCAAAAGAAAATAGAAATTCAAAAAAGTAAAAGTTATACAAATAGAAAAAGTTCTCAAAAAATAAAAAGCATTCTTGAGTGAGATGAATTGAAAAAAGAAAGTGACAAAGTCACAAAAGAAAGAGAAACTCGTTCATTAGTGCACAGAAACTCGTAGGCTAGCCGTAGTTACTATATCATGCTATGATTTCCTATATAGAGAGAGACAAGGAAGGTGAGAGAAGGAGAAATAAGGTGATGAGTAGGTAAGGGTCACTAAGGGGAAAGAATAGGGATCGATAAGATGTGCCAAACTATTTTCATGTTTGTAACCCTTCTTGATGCTTACTGTTCTTGAATTCTATACCTGTCCTAAGCCTCAGAATGTTACAAGCCGAAAAGTCCTACGTGACGAAAGTATCCTTATGTATGAATGGACATTACATTAAACAAGCATATAAACGACTATTTGTATTTTGCTAGGATAATCAAATTACTTGTATGATTTGTTGATGGATTCCTATAGGTGATACCCTTAATACTTGTATACTTTGTAACATACTAAACTTAGATGTTTGTGGTCAAAAGTGGTATATCAGTTATTCATCATGTTAAAGTTGTTAGTGAATGTGAAATGTCTAAGTCATGTGCTCTGAAGTTAATACTTGTATCATATTATCGTCACTTTTATTTCTTGCTTATGTCTATGTTGCTTGAGGACAAACAATGACTTAAGTGTGGGGGAGTTTGATCTGCCGTAACTCGGTGTAGTAGATTAAACTAATTTTCGTAGTTTAGGAGCTTGAAGACAAGTGTTTTATTAAGTTTTAATTATGTTTTCTTAAAGTTTCCATCTAGTTAATAAAATGTGCAAATTGAGTCTTTTATTGACCCTATGGGCTGAATGAGGCCTAAAGGTGAGCTGGTGAGTTGTATAAGTGTGTAGGAGACCACTAGACGGTATAATAGACAGATACTAGTCGCTATGTCACAACACGGAATGCTCGATGTAGTAGCAAAGGGAGCAAAATGGAGAAATCACAAAATTACCTCTGATGTTGCAACACAGACTAGTGGTGTCGCGACATACCCCAGAAGATATCCTAGGAGGAGTACACTGACTGCTATGTCGCGACATAGGTCTTGGTGTGTCTGACATTAACTCCGAACGAGAGATAAACACGAAATGGGGGCGTTTTGGTCTGCACAATCAAAATTAAGGATCGAGAACGTCAGTTATCCTAGGGTTAAGGATGACGACCACAAGATTCTATAAATAGGATCCTTTGGTACATGTTATGGACACCATTCATTCAATTTAGAACTAGTCTTTTAATTTTGGTTTAGCTTCTTTTAATTTTGGTTTAGCTTTCTTTTTTTCTTAGGTTATTATAATTTATTTTCGATTGTTCTTTGTTTTCAAGATATTTGATTTAAGAAGATCATAAAAATTTATGGATTCACAATCAATTCTTAATACAACCAGTCTCTTTTGTAAAATCTATACTGGTAATTTATTTAGCATGTTTGCTCTTTATATTGATATGATATTGTCTATGGAAGCTATGAGGAACTAATCCCTCTATAGGGGATTAGCGAGTAGAGGTATGATCTATTAAATGTTTTGTAGGGTTACTCAGCATATCAACTGTTTGGGAAAGGAAGGACGCAAAACAAACCTTAGGCTTGACAACCTCGGGAAGTTATTAAGGTGGTAATTAACTCAAAATTGGTATGGCCCATCTGTGAACACCTTTACCCCAAACCAGTCTGGACTATGAGGTTAAAAGATAAGTAGTCCTTGCTGACTCATTATGTTAGTGGAAGATCGAAAGATCCTGCTAGGGTAATGACTAGTTGGTTGACATGGAACCCGAAGGGAAAGTTGATGGGGATTACCGAAGCGAGCTAATCACCCATAATCAAGATTTGCTTCACTCTACTCTTTAGTCTCTCAAATTTTTATCTTTTTATGTTATTTTATTTTAATTATAAAACCCTAAAAATCCTTTATTTTATGTTTTCCTACTATAACTAATTTAAAGTACTAATTATATCTTTTAGTATTTACGTTGAAATTGATTTAGCACTTGTCTCCCTTAGGTTGATCCTCAGAGTACTCACCTACTTTGTTGTAAAAACTATATTACAACTCGACCCATCTACTTGCGAATACCACCTCGTATTTATATATTTTATTGCAGTAGTCGCATTCTGGACGTTAGTACATTCGGAGGTGGTCATGGGGCGCCACTTTTGCATTAGAATTTATTACCGGAGTTTGAAATTTCTTTGAAACCAGGAGGCTATTACACCCTTCCTGTAACAGCCTGTTCTTAGTGGTGTCGAAAACAAGGGTCTCAAGACCACAATTTCAACAAGTAAGTCAATATTTTAATGACTATATGGTTATATTAAAGTTGAATTAAATTTTAAGTCAATATTTTAATGACTATATGGTTATATTAAAGTTGAATTAAATTTTGGTTAAGAAATTGTAATGTTTAGATAGTTAAATAATTAAAACGGACTAAATCGTAAAAAATGCAAAAGTTAATCACAATTAGCTTTTATGTGTTAAATGGTTATAAAACCATGATTTGAGGGCTTTAAAAGGTAAATAAACCTTAAATGGTTATAGTGGACGGTTAAATGGTTAATATTGTGTATTATATATGGTATGATTTTATTATTATTAGTAAAATAAGAAAGTTAAGGTAAAAAATAAAAGAAAACAAAGCACTTTACCTTATTTTTTATATTTTTATTGTTTGTTTCATCTTCTCCATGCCGCAAACCTCCATGAAAACTTAAAGAACATTCGACCAAGCATATTTGGGTTGCGTGGTAGGTATTTGGAGGCTGATTCTTTTTATTTTCATATTTTTGGAGTCTTGGGAGGTTCATCTAGTTAGTTTATGGACTTATTTGTAGAATTATCAAATTTTAAAAATTTTCTATTGATGAAAATTTTATGTTTTGATGTTAAGAGATTTTTTTTAATCTTTTTGATAAATCTAGACTATTTAGCAAGGTATTTTCGAATGGTCTTGTAGCTAGGGATCTAATTGTTACAATGTAGTAAAACCAAGTACTAGAAACTAATATTTTAACTACATAAGGATTGTTACAAAATCATCATAATTTCTTTTAGCTTGGTTTGTTTAAATGGAGAAGCCTAAGATAGATGGGTTAATGGAGTAAAAGTAAAAGTTTAGGTTAAATGTGTGTACTTTCATTCAAGGTTAGCTATGTGAATTATTTGAGATTTTTGAGATGGTAGAGTTTATTAATTGAATTAATGATTTTATCTAGATCAAGAATCAACTCCATCGATCGTTAGTCGGGGAAAAGAGGAGGTCGTTTAGTAGACTTAGTCGCATTTCCACATCTATCGAATTCCTGTAAGTTAGTACTATACAATTTATGTTTACAACTAATTATCTCTATTAGTTCCACTATAAATTAGTATGGTATTATAAATTGTTGATTGGAGAAGTAATTCACAAGAATGATTAGTTGTACCTTATAATTATTCAGGCTTAGTGCCTAGCAGGCTTTGTGCTGGTGTGTTATTCAGGCTTAGTGCATAGCAGGCTTCGTACTTGTGTGTTATGTAGGCTTAGTGCCTAGCAGACTTCATGCTGGTGTGTTATTCAAGCTTAGTGCCTAGTAGGCTTCGTGCCGGTGTGTTATTTAGGCTTAGCGTCTAGCAGGCTTCGTGTTGGTGGTACTCAGGCTTAGTTCCTAGCAGGATTTGTGCTTGTGAATCAAGTTGTTTAGGTTATTGATGTTTTATTAAATTTTGAATTGAGCTGAAAAACAATTAGATTAACTTCCCGAACATACCAAGCTATGTTGAGCTTACTAGGTTGATTTCATTTTGTAGGTATCTTGGAATCTTGTCGACGGCTGGATTGGTTCAAGAGCTCACACAGTATCATCTATACCTTAGTAGTGATTTTGTATTTTGTTTTGATGTTGGTTAAAAGTGGCATGTAGCTAAGAAAGGTATTGTGGTACTATGATATAATGTAGTAGAACTAGTGAGTTGAAATGGTCATTGTGATGTTCGTATGGTATGTTTGGTATTTTGGTGTTTATGCTTGTAAATATGATATGTTATGCATATATAATATTTGAAATAGTTGAGATATTGAATGTGATGATGTTTAGGTTGATTGAATATTTACATGTGGTACCAATGTGGGTACATTGCTTAGCTAGTGGAATTAGGTTGTATATGTGTGATTTTAATACGTCTTGGTCTTGTTTAAGTATTGAATAGGTTTATAGGTTTGTTAGTGGTATGCTTGTGGAACAAGAAAATATAATTGGTAAACTTGATTTTTAAGGTATATTTTGGTACACACAGCCTGAGACACGAGCTGTCACACGGCTGTAGGCCACACACAGTCTGTTCACACGACAATGTGTCTTTTAAGTTTCAAGTGCAAGTTTCACACGGTTGGGCACATGGCTTACGACACGACTGTGTGTCCCAAAGTAGTGAGTTACATGGGTGGACACACAGGCTGGGACACGGCCGTGTGGTCCTAGTCAGTGAGTTACACAGGATGGGGACACGGGTGTGTCGATTTACCACAAGGGCGTGTTGGATAGACACACGTCCATGTTTTGGCCACATGGGCTGGCCTATGTCACACGGCCTGGCCACACGACCGTGTGACCCATGTTTCCGAAATTTTCAACTTTTTCCTAACTTTTTTGGGTTGTTTCAGATTAACCCTAGAATGTTTCCAATTTATGGTTTGGGCCTAGTAAGCTCGGTTTAAGACTTGCAAAATCATGTTTGACTTAAATTGAATGTGTTTTGTTATTAATATTTACTTAGAAATATATAGAATTTATGTAAGGTTAAATGTTGTTAAGTTTTTCTCATTACTCGGTAATCCAATCTAGTGTCGTAAATGAGTTAGGGGTGTTATATTTAGTGGTATCAGAGCTACGATTTAGCTGATCCTCGAACTAAATGTAGCATGTATTGAGTCTAGAAATACATTCCACTTATTAACTGATGATAGTGTGATGACTCTTGATTATTTTGAAATGTCTTCATTTAGATAAAAGATGTCATCTGGATCCAATCGAGCAGATTTCGATGAGGTAGAAAGTTTTATTCCAGCTACAGATAAAGGTAGTACTCATAATGAGCCTGGATTACAAAGGCCTAGAGATATGGCACCGAATGCTTTTCTCTGTATGATGCACGATATGTATGAGGCATATTTAAAGACCAATTCAACAGTTCAACAAACTTATCCCCTTTATCCTCAAAGTTCAACTCAACAAAATGATTCAAAAATTACTATTGAAAAGTTAGAAAATGTGGTGCCATGGAATTTTGTGGTAATGTGGGTGATGACTCAACCAAGGTCGAGTATTGGTTAGAACATACTTAGAGGGTGTTTGATGAAATGTTGTGTTCTTCAGAGGATTGTTTGCGTTGTGCAGAGTCATTGCTAAAAGAAGAGGCATTTCAGTGGTGGTCCACGTTAACGTCAGTGGTACCGAAGGACAGAGTCAACTGGATTTCTTTAAATTTGAGTTTCATAAGAAGTATATTAGTAAGCGATATCTAGAGCGAAAGAAGAAAGAATTTCTTGAACTAAAACAAGGAAATAGAACTGTGGCCGAGTACGAGAGACAATTTGTGCAACTTAGGAAATAAGCTCGTGAGGTTGTACCTACAAAAGAGGACATGTGTGTACGTTTTGAGGATGGACTGAATGATGAAATCAAAATTTTAGTTGGAGCCATGAAGATCCGTGTGTTTGTGATTCTATCTGATCGAGCTCAAAAGATGAAAGAAATTTGTGCTAGCAAAAGATGAAATGAGGCGAACACATGCAACTTCAGCAAACGCATTGGACCTAAAACGTTATTTGATTCTCCATAAAAAAGCTGAGGGAATCTAAGGATAAATTCTCAACACCATGAAAGTTCTTTGGTAGGGATCATTTCAAACAGAGTGGCAAGAATGCTCCAACTCCTTCAGTGGCTAGTACAGGCAACGTGCGAAATTCCAACAGGATAGAGTGCAAACAATGCAGTCAATATCATTTTGGAGTATGTAGGGTTAACGACGGGACATGCTTTATATGTGGATCCCCTGATCACTTTAAAAGGGATTGTTCGGATAGAAATGAGACTAGTAAAGATCGAAATGCAAAGTCTATGACTACTTTTACTCGAGGTCAACATCCTAGGAATAACATTGCAGTTGGAGTTAATCGGAGTGGAGCTAAATATAAGTCGAATAGACTTGAAGTTAGAGCTCCTGCTAGAACCTATGCTATCCGTGCACGAGAGGAGGTGTAATACCCCTAACCCATATCTGTTGTCAGAATAGGATTACAGAACATTACCGTAAAACCGTAATATAAATACATACATTTCCAAATATTTCATTAAACATAGCATAATCAATTCATATCCATCCATGTCGTCCCTTATTCGAGCCCTCGAGGCCTTATAATCACTTTAGAAATGATTTGGGACTAAATCAGAAACATTTGAAACATTGAGGAAAAAGTTAGAAAAATTCAAATTGCAGAGGTCACACGGTCGTGTGGCCAGGGCGTGTGACTCACACGGCTAAGACACTCGCCTGTTTCTTAGGCTGTGTAACATTCGAAATAGGGACACACGGTCATGTCCCAGCTTGTGTAACTCTCTGACTTCAATCACACGGCCAAGCCACACGCTCGTGTGCCAGGCCGTGTAACTCTCGAAATAGCCTCACATGCCCGAGTGCTAGGCCATGTAACTGCCTGACTTGTAACCTTTGAAACCTACAGGGGACATACGACCGTGTGTCACACATGGCTGAGACACACGCCCATGTCTTAGGCCGCGTGGACAAGAAATTGGCCCAAAACAAGCCATTTCCATCACCCATTTCAACCATGCACCTAAACCCAAATTGCACATATGATCAACGCATAAAAACCTACCCAAAAAATACATAATAAAACCAATTCAATTAGCTATCATCCATCCAACAAATATGCCATTAAGGCACCACAATCACAAAGCATCAAACATATCTAAACATATGTCTAATTGGTCATATTTCATACAAACACATTTAACTAAATTCCATATTTAAGCATATCATAATTAGCCATATTGCAAACATGCCAAACTTACCACTTTGGTCATAAAACCATGCATCACCTTGACCATATTAACACCAACAATCAAGGAATCAAATACCATAAGTACATCAACCATAATGACATTTATAAATACCAAAACAACAACTAGATCATTTATACACAAGTCCACCTATACATGCCATTATAACCTTGACCAAAACATCAAAATCTACTCATATAATTGCGAGATAGTGTGATAGGTCTCCGACGAGCTTCCAAACCAATCGAGCTTTTGATAATCTATAAAACATAGGAAAGAAAACTACTTAAGCATATAATGCTTAGTAAGTTCATAAATCATGAACAAACATTTCAATGCAAAACCTTATAAACTAAACATGAATCAATCCAACATAAGCTTGGCACAAGCCTAAGCATTATCAATAACACAAGTTAGTGCTTTAACACATAACTTAATAAGATCATCACATGGTAAGATAAATTTCATGAATATAGTATCTTTGAATTCATACTTTCCATAATCATGAATATACATACATTGATCATTGACATTTCACACCTTTCCATAGGTTCATAATATAGTGGATCGAAATACTTACCGTTCCTTCACTTTTCATGCCCGTTGAACTACTTAGAATAATATCGGATATGCAGGAAGCTCACACAAAGTGTGCTATACATATGGTCAACACCATTCCTTTTCCTTTTCCTTTTCCTTTTCACTATTGCTCACTCGTGCCATAAATGGGTCTGCTCACACAAGCTGACAGTTGGAATGTAGCTACATGATGTTGCTCACACAAGCTAACGAGTATCCACAACAAATGCCAGAACTCAGTCATCGGTAGGATATTCAAGACTAGCACTTGAAACATGGTAACCCTAATGACATGTCATTTGTATTCTATATATTCCTAAGGTTCAATCGGGGCTCGATAGTCATCGTACGTCATTGGATTTCCATCGTTTCATGATATGATAAATAACACAATAGCATACATATATTAAATAACATTAAAACGTTATTTAAACATACAAACTTACCTCGATTTTAAGGATGTTGAAATAGAATCACTAATCTGAGACTTTTATCTTTTCCTTGATCTATATATCCGTACAAGGCATACCTTGATCTAAATAAGCAAATTCAATCTATTTAATACACATACTATTCAATTTAATAGAAAATTCACATTTTTACCCTTAATATTTCAACTTCTTTACAATTTAGTCCTTAAGCTTGTAAATGGAAATTTATGCAATTTCATCCATATACCATGCTATCTGATTTAGTTAGGGACACATATCAACCCACACAAATCATCAATTCACAATTTTACCATTACATTTTACTACTTTTACTGATAAGTCCCTAATTGATAATTTCATCAAAAATCTCTTTACAAAAGTTGTTTATTTAACAATAAAGATTCATTTTCTTCCATCCAACTTCAAAAATTTACAAAAACATTCTTGGCAAAACCCTAATCCTTTAACATTTTTAAAAATTAGTCCCTGGGTTAGCTAGATTAAGCTACAACGACTTCAAAAACATAGAAATAATTAAAAACGAGACAAAAACCACTTACATGAAATTGAATGTAGCTTGACCGAACCCTAGAAATGGCTTCCCTTAATAATTTCGGTTGAGGATGTTAAAATGAAGAAGATGGACATATTTTGTTTAAGTTATTTTAATTGTAATTACTTATTTACCATTTTGTCCTTTAAAGCTATGCAAAATTTCAATAAAACCAATCTCATAAATTTCCACTACCACAAAAATGGTCTAATTTCCACATAAGTACTCTTACATTAAATTTCTATAGCCATTTGATACCTTTAGCTAATAGAATTATGCTTTTGCACCTTTTACGATTTAGTTCTTTTTACTTAATTAAGCAAGCAAATGTCAAAATTTCTTAACGAAAATTTTATACGACCTTGCTAATATTTCGTAGACACTATATAATAATAAAATAAATATTTTCACATCAGAGTTTTGGTCCCAAAACCACTATATTGATTTCACTAAAAATGAGTTGTTACAACTAGCCCCTTAAAGGAATTTTCATCCTCGAAAATCTAAACAGAAAATAGGTTCAAGTATTGCACTTTCATAGCTTCTTCCGGTTTCTAGGTAGCCTCTTCTATACCTTATCATTGCCAAAGGACTTTCACTAAAGCTATGCTTTTATTTCTCAACTCCTTAATCTCTTGAGTTGGAAATCTAATCGGTTTCTCACTGTACGTCATATCAGGCTGAATCTCAACTTCAATAGGTGAAAAAACATGTAATGGATCTGATCGATATCGTCGTAACATCAACACGTGAAAAAGATTATGGATCTTTTCCAATTTTGATGGTAAAGCTACACTGTAAGCTACCGGCCCGATTCTCTCAATTATCTCATATGGCCCAATAAACAACGAACTTAACTTTCCTTTACGATCGAACCAAAAAACTTTCTTCCAGGGCGATACTTTCAAGAATACTTTGTCGCCGACTTGAAATTCTATATCTTTTCTTTTCAAATCCGCATAGGATTTCTGTCGATCTGGAGTTGTTTTTTAACTGTGTCGAATCACTTTAACCTTTTCCTTAGTTTCTTGTATTAAATCAACCCCGTGAAGCTTTTTCTCAATGAGCTCAGTCCAATAAAATGGAGTTCCACATTTTCGACCATATAAAGCTTCGTACGGTGCCATCTTTATGCTCGACTGATAAATGTTGTTGTATGCAAATTCAACCAACTGTGGAAATCTTTCCCAGTTACCTTCGAACTCTAAAACAAAACATTGAAGCATATCTTCGAGTATCTAAATCACTCACTCAGACTGACCATCAGTTTGAAGATGAAACACGATACTAAAATGGAAACGAGTACCTAAAGCTTCATGTAACTTCCTTCAGAGTCGTGATGTAAATTGCGGATCCCTATTAGAAATAATAAAAAATGGCACCCTATGCAATCTGACAATCTCAGCAACATATAACTCTGCTAATCTCTCGAGTGAATAATTTGTATGCACTAGAATGAAATGCGTGGATTTCATCAAACGATCAATAATGACCCAAACAACATCTTTCTTTCTTGGAGATAGAGGTAGTCCCGATACAAAATCCATCGTAACACGTTCCCATTTCCACTCTGGAATCATCACTGGTTGTAACAATCCAAAAGGTACCTGATGTTTGGCTTTAACTTGCTGACAAACTAAACATCTCGATACAAACTCTGAGATCTCTCGTTTCATACTTGGGGACTAGTACATTTGTTTCAAATCACCATACATTTTATTAGTATTAGGATGAATAGACAAGTTACTATTATGAGCTTCTTGTAAAATTTTCTGAACGAGATCAGAATTTCTTGGAACACAAATTTTTCCTTTAAAATACAAACTCTCATTGGACCCAATCTGAAAGTCTGAATTAGGAGTCATCTCAATCTGTTTCTGTTTAGCTATCAACATATCATCCCATTTCTGAGCTTCACAAATCCGTTGCAAAAACATCGGTCTAGCTTTTAACTCAGCTAAAATAGAACCATCATCAATCAATGTCAACTGCGTGTTCAAAGCTCGTAAAGCAAACAAAGATTTTCTACTCAAAGCATCAACAACAATGTTAGCCTTTCCTAGATGATAATCAATGATCAAGTCATAGTCTTTCAATAACTCGAGCCATCTGCGCTGTCTCAGATTTAAATCTTTCTATGACATCAAGTATTTTAGACTCTAATGATCTGTAAAGATATGACATTTTTCTCCGTACAAATGGTGTCGCCAAATTTTTAAAGCAAATACAATTGCTGCAAGCTCTAAATCATGCATCGGATAATTATTTTTGTGCGATTTTAACTGTCTAGAGGCATACGTTATCACCTTGCCCTCTTGTATCAAAACACAGCCTAAACCGTTTAATGATGCATCGCTATAAATCACAAATTATTTACTTGACTCTGGCTAAATTAACACAGGTGCCTCAGTTAACAATGCTTTCAATTGATTGAAGCTTTGCTGACACTTCTCAGACCACTTAAACTTCACATCTTTTTGCAACAGTCTCGTCAATTGTGTAGCAATCATTGAGAATCCCTTGACGAATATTCTGTAATATCCAGCTAAACCCAAAAAACTTCTAACCTCAGATACATTTCTCAGAGGCTTCCAATCTACCACGGCTGAAATTTTGCTTAGATCAACTTTAATGCCCTCAGCTGATACAACATGTCCAGAAACTCGACTTTCGAAGCCAGAACTCACACTTGCTAAACTTAGCGAATAGTTATTTTTTGCACAAGGTTTGCAAAACTATTATCAAATTCTCGGCATGTTTAGTTTTATCTCGTAGATAGATTAAAATATCATCAATGAATACCACCACAAATCTGTCTAAATACGGTTTAAAAATTCTATTCATCAAATTCATAAATACCGTAGGTGCATTAGTCAAACCAAATAGCATAACAAGAAATTCATAATGTCCGTACCTAGTTATAAACACAGTTTTCGGCACATCTGAGTCTTTAACTTGCAACTGATAATAACCAGAATGAAGATCAATCTTTGAGAACATTGTCACACCTTTCAACTAATCAAATAGATTGTCAATACGCGACAATGGATACTTATTCTTGATTGTAACTTTGTTGAGCTATCGATAGTCAATAGATAATCGCATGGATCCATCCTTTTTCTTAACAAATAGAATAGGTGCGCCTCAAGGAGAAAAGCTAGGTCGAGTAAAACCCGTATCTGCCAATTCTTGCAGCTATGCTTTCAACTCTTTCAACTCTATAGGTGCAATGTTGTAAAGAGCTATCGATATCGGAGATGTTCCCGGCATTAACTTAATAGCAAACTCAACCTCTTGAATTGACGGTAACCCAGGTAACTCCTATGGAAACACATCTGAATACTCACATACCACTGGAACCGATTCTAGCTTTAACTCAGAAACTCTAGAATCAAATATGTAAGGAAGATAAGCGTCATAGCATTTTCTAACATATTTCTGTGTTGATATAGCCGAAACAACATTGGACATATTATCCATTCTATCTGATTCAATCTGAAGCTTTTCACCGTTCTAGCACTTTAACACAATAAACTTTCATCTATAGTTCACAACGGCATCATGCAAAGTCAACCAATCCAAACCCAAAATCATGTCAAACTCATCAAAGGGTAGTAGCATCAAATCAGTCGAAAGTTGCAACCCCGAATCATTAGAGGATAGTTTTTACAGACTTTATCCACTAACACATTTGACCTAGGGGGTTCATTACTTTAACCACAAATTTAGTGGACTCAATAGGAAATTTCTTACATGACACTAGATTCGTGTGTACATATGAATGTGTTGATCTCGAATCAATCAAAGCAGTAATATCAGTATCAAAGATAGAAAATGTACCAGTGATAATATCTAGCGCTGACGCTTCTTTGTAATACCCCAAAAATTTTTACAGTAAGATATTATCTTTGATATAATAAAGTAAGGAAATAAAGGGACAAAAAGGGGAAATTTTGGAGTTATGTCAACATTGGGAAGCATATTATGACATATTAGTTCAAGAAATGATTAAATTGTAAAAGTGAGAAAAGTTTTGTTGCTCAAGAGTAAATACTCAAAAATTGAGGGGTTAAAGTGTAAATAT
>CM025145.1:16322668-16336204 GCA_013467495.1 Gossypium gossypioides | reverse complement strand
TTAAAAGTTTTAATTCGGATGAAATTTTGTAACTCGGTTTAATACGTATGCAAATGTATGTCTTCTAGTCATGCCTCGTACCCTATTCTGGCGTCGAATACGGGTAAGGGGTGTTACAATGTGACATCGCCAGATTCGATCATAACATTTAAACCGGGTTTGGGGTGTTACATTCCTCTCGTGCATGGATCGCATAAGCTCTAGCTGGTGCTCGTGCCTCAGATCTCACAACAAAGTCCTTTGTCCCACTACGACTATTTCCTTCATTTTCGAGGTTCCGAGGTGGTCTATCTCTCACAGCAGTGTTGTTTGGTCGAACAGTCAGAGCCTTTTCTTTTTGGACCTCTCCAGGAAATCTTGGATAAAATTTTCATACGAACCACATTTAAAACATGCCCCATCTTTCATCTTGCACTCAAAATCATGAGCCTCAAAATTTTGATGGCGATTGGTAAGATTTTCCTGCCAATCTCTTACCCGAATCATGAGCCTCAAAATCAATTTTTCTTTTACCTTTACTCAATTCTTCAGCTTTGTGTGCTTGATCAAATAGTACCACAAATTCTTTCAATTCTAGAATCCCTACTAACAGCTTTATGTCTTCATTCAGCCCATCTTTCAATTGTTTACACGTGGCAATCTCGGTCGATATACATTATCGGGCATACTTGCTCAATTGAACAAATTCTCTCTTGTACTCAGATATTGTCATCTGACCTTATTTAAGCTCGAGAAACTCTTTGCGTTTCTTGTCAAGAAACCTTTGGCTCAAATATTTCTTTCGAAACTTGATTTGGAAGAATTCCCAGTCTACTCGCGCTCTTGACACAACTGAAATCAAGGTATTCCACCACTGGTAAGTTGAGTCCTTTAGTAAGGAAACAACATATTTCACGCACTTTGCTAGTGTACAAGATAACTCATAAAAAATCATGATCGTATTTTCTAACCAAAACACGGCTATTTTCAGATCATCTTTAAAAGTAGCTCTAAATTCTTCAGCCCCATATTTACGAATTTTATCAATTGGAGGTTTGCTAGCTCATATTGGTTCCAAACCCTGAGGAACTATGGTGACTGGTTGGGGAACAGGTGGGGATGGAGGTCGTTGAGCCATCGGGTTCGTTCATACGAACTCGGTAAACCACTTATTTATCATTTGGAAGAAGGTTTCCTTAGCCTCTCCTCCCCAACCCTTAGATACGGGCCTACTACCACTCCACACTGCTCCATGAACAGAGGCTTGAGCGTTACTTTTAGCCTCATCGAAATTGGCTTGGTTGGATGACATTATCTATATGAAAGCATAATTGAAATTGAGTCTGGAGTTATCACACTATCACAGGTTATATAATGGCTTGTATTTCAAGACTCGTACTCGCTACGTTTAGTCTGAAAATTGGCTAAACCGTAGCTTTGGCACCACTAAATGGAACACCCCTAACCCGTATCCATTGCCGAAATAGGGTTACAGAGCATTACCATAAAATCGTAACATAAAAACATACATTTCTAAACATTTCATTAAACATAGCCTAATCAATTCATATTCATGCATGTCGTCCCTTATTCGAGCCCTCGAGGCCTTAGAATCACTTTAGAAATGATTTAGGACTAAACCAGAAACATTTGAAACATTGAAGAAAAAATTAGAAAAAATCAAATTGCAGGGGTCACACGGCCATGTGGCCCGGCCTTGTGACTCACACAACTGAGACACACGCCCGTGTCTCAAGCCATGTAACATTTAAAATAGGGACACACGGTCATGTCCGTGCTTGTGTAACTTTCTAACTTGGGTTACACAGCCAAGCCACACGCCCATGTGCCAGGCCGTGTAACTTTCGAAATGGCCTCACACGCCCGTGTACCAGGCCGTGTGCTAAGCAGTGTAACTGCTTGACTTGTAACCTTTGAAACTTACAGGGGACACATGGCTATGCCGAATGGCTATGTGTCACACACGGCTGAGACACATGCCCATGTCTTAGGCTGTGTGGACAAGAACTTGGCAAAAAATAAGCCATTTCCATCACCCATTTCAACCATGCACTTAAACACAAATTGCACATATGATCATGGTATGAACACCTACCCAAAACATACATAATAAGACCAATTCAATTAGCCGTCATCCATCCAACAAATATGCCATTAAGGCACCTCAATCACAAAGCATCAACCATATGTAAACATATGTCTAATTGGTCATATTTCATACAAACACATTTAAATAAATTTAATATTCAAGCATACCATAATTAACCATATTGCAAACATTCCAAACTTACCACTTTGGTCATAAAACCATGCATCAAAGTGACCATATTAACACCAACCATCAGGGCATCAAATACTATAAGTACATCAACCATAATGACACATATATATACCAAAACACCAACTAGATCATTTATACACAAGTCCACCTATACATGACATTATAACCTTGACCAAAATATCAAAATCTTCTGATATAATCACTGGATAGTGTGATAGGTCTCCGACGAGATTCCAAACCGTTGAGCTTCCTATAATCTATAAAACATAGGAAAGAAAACTACGTAAGCATATAATGCTTAGTAAGTTCGTAAATCATGAACATAGCTTACCATTTCAATGCAAAACCTTATAAACTAAACATGAATCAATCCAACATAAGCTTGACACAAGCCTATACATCATCAATAACACAAGTTAGTGCTTTAACACATAACTTAATAAAATCATCACATGGTAAGATAAATTTCATGAACATAGTATCTTTGAATTTTTATTTTCCGTAATCATGAATATAAATGCATTGATCATTAACATTTCATACCTTTTCATATGTTCATAAAATAGTTGATCGGAACACTTACTGTTCCTTCTCTTTTCATGCTCATTGAACCACTTAAAATAATATCGGATACGCGGGAAGCTCACACAAAGTGTTCTATACATATGGTCAAAACCGTTCTTTTTCCTTTTCCTTTACATCATTGCTCACTCGAGCCATAAATGGGTATGCCCACACAAGCTAATGGTCGGAATGTAGCTACACAATGTCGCTTACACAAGTTGACGAGCATCTGCAACAAATGCTGGAACTCAACCATCGGTAGGACATTCAAGACTAGCACCCAAAACATGGTAACGCTAATAACATGTCATTTGTATCCTATATATTCCTAAGGTTCAATCGGGGCTTAATAGTCGTCGTACGCTGTTGGATTTCCATCATTTCATGATTTGATAAAGAAGACAATAGCATACATGTATCAAATAACATTAAAACGTTATTTAAACATATGAACTTACCTGGATTTTAACGATGTCAAAATAGAATCACTAATCCGAGACTTTTATCTTTTCCTCGATCTAGATCCGTACGAGGCTTAACTTGATCTAAATAAGCAATTCAATCTATTTAATACAATACTATTCAATTTAATGCAAAATTCATACATTTGCAATTTTACATTTTTGCCCCTAATATTTCAACTTCTTTACAATTTAGTCTTTAAGCTCGTAAATGGAAATTTATGCAATTTCATCGACATACCATGCTAGATGATTTAGTTAGGGACTCATATCAACCCACAAAAATCATTAATTCATAATTTTACCATGACATTTTACTACTTTTATTGATAAGTCCTTAATTGATAATTTCATCAAAAATCTCTTTACAAAAGTTGTTTATTTTACAATAAAGATTCATTTTCTTCCATCAAACTTCAAAAATCATACAAAAAACATTTATGGAAAAACCCTAATCCTTTAACAGTTTTGCAAATTAGTCCCTGGGCTAGCTGGATTAAGCTATAACGACTTCAAAAACATAGAAATCATTAAAAATGAGACAAAAACCACTTACATGCAATTGAATGTAGCTTGACCGAACCCTAACAATGGCTTCCCTTGATAATTTCGGTTAAGGATGTTAAAATGAAGAAGATGAACATATTTTGTTTAAGTTATTTTAATTATAATTACTTATTTACCATTTTGTCGTTTAAAACTATGCATAATTTCAATAAAACCAATCTCATAAATGCCCACTACCACAAAAATGGTCTAATTACCACCTAAGTACTCTTACATTAAAGTTCTATAGCCATTTGATAACTTTAGCTAATAGAATTATACTTTTGCACCTTGTACAATTTAGTCCTTTTTACTTAATTAAGCAAGGGAACGTCAAAATTTTTAACGAAAATTTTATACGACCTTACTAATATTTCATAGACACTAAAATAATAATAAAATAAATATTTTCACGTCAAATTGGTAGTCCCAAAACTACTATTCTGATTTCACTAAAAACGACCTATTACAGGAGGCCTCGACTTCTGATGTCATTACTGGTACCTTTTCTCTCTTTAATGTTAGTGTATATTCATTAATTGACCTGGGGTCAATAGATTTGTATATATGCACTACGTTAGTGACAGAAAAGAATTTACCTGTCGAATCCACTGATTGTGTCGTCAAAGTCACGAATCCTTTAGGTCACAGTGTTATAGTTGACTTGGTATGCAAGCAATGTCCATTGAAAATTCAAGGTTACAACTTTCCTGTCGGTTTAATGCTTTTACCTTTTAATGAGTTTGTTTTCATTTTGAGAATGGACTGGTTGAATCTACATGATGCTTTGCTTAATTGTCGACAAAAAAGAGTTGATTTGAGTTGTCCCGATGGTGAGATAATTTATGCTAGATCTGATAAAACTGGTGGTATTTCGAGTATGATATCAGCTGTAAAGGTGCATAAACTAGTTCGAAATGGTTGTGATGCATTTTTAGCTTACATTCTAGACTCTAGAGTGCTAGAGAAGAAGGTGGATTAAGTACCGATAGTATGTGAATTCTCAGATGTTTTTCTTCAAAAATTACTGAGATTACCTCCAGAGCAGGAAGTTGAATTTGTTATTGAGTTTGCACCTGGTACTGCTCCAATTTTGATTGCTCCTTATTGAATGGCTCTAATAGAACTTAAGAAACTTAAAGCATAGTTGCAAGAGCTGACAAACAGGAGTTCCATCCGACCGAGTGTATCACCTTGGGGTACACTGGTATTATTTGTTAAAAAGAAAGATGAGAAGATGAGATTGTGTATTAACTACGAACAATTAAACAAGGTCACAATAAAGAATAGATATTTGTTGCCTCTTATTGAGGATTTGTTTGATCAATTGAAAGGAGCCACAATGTTTTCAAAAATTGATCTTCGATGTGGTTATTATCAATTACGAGTGAAAGATGTCGATGTACCGAAAGCAACATTCAGGACTCGCTATGGACATCATGAATTCTTAGTTATTCCATTTAGGCTAACGAATGCTCCTGTTGTGTTTATGGATTTAATAAATAGAATTTTTCGGCCGTATTTAGATAGATTAGTGGTAGTCTTTATTGATGATATTCTAATTTATTGTCGAGATGAAGTGGAACACGCTCATCATTTGAGATTAATATTGCAAACTCTATGCGAGAAATAGTTGTATGCAAAATTCAGTAAATGTGAGTTATGGCTTCGAGATGTTGGATTTTCAGGTCTTGTAGTATCGGTTGACGGCATCAGAGTGGATCCAAGTAAAATATTTGCCATTTTGGATTGGAAGACCCCGAAAAACATTACAAATTAGAAGTTTTCTGGGATTGGCTAGATACTATCGAAGGTTTGTGAAAGGGTTTTTGATGATTGTTTTACCTTTAATGAAGTTACTATAGAAAGGTGTTAAGTTTGAATGGACAAAAAGGTGCCAACAGAGTTTTGATCGGTTGAAAGCGATGTCAACCAGTGTCAGGTAAGGAATTTGTAATTTTTAGTGATGCTTCACTTAATGGTTTGGGTTGTGTGTTGATGCAACAAGGTAAAGTTGTAGCTAATGCTTCCATTAATTGAAACCTCATGAGAAAAATTACCCAACACACAATTTAGAGCTTGCCGCTATTATGTTTGCTCTAAAGATTTGGTGACATTATTTATTCGGGGAAAAATGTCACATTTTCACAGATCACAAAAGTCTGAAATACTTGATGTCGCAAAAAGAATTAAACTTACATCAGCGTAGATGGTCGGAACTGCTAAAAGACTACAATCTAGTCATCGATTATCACCCGGGTAAAGCTAATATTGTTGATGATGCTTTGAGTAGAAAATCTTTATTTGCTTTACGAGCTTTGAATTCTTAGTTGATGTTGATGGAAGATGGTTCTATTTTAGCTGAATTAAAAGCTAAACCGATGTTTCTGCAACAGATTTTTGAAGCTTAGAAGAATGATTCCGAACTAATTAGTAAGTAGGAAAAATTGTAAAATACATTTGATTCAGAATATCATCTTGGTTCTGATGGTAGCTTGTGTTTCTGAAATAGAATTTCTTTACTGAGAAACTCTGAAGTTAAACGTATAATTTTGCAAGAAGCCCACAATAGTAGTTACTCGATACATCTTGGCAGTAACAAAATGTATAGTGATTTGAAGCAAATGTATTGGTGGCCAGGTATGAAATTTGAAATTTCTAAATTTGTATCCAAATGTTTGATTTGTCAATAAATGAAAGCCGAACATCAGGTACCTTTAGGATTGCTTTATCTTGTTATGATTCGAGAATGGAAATAGGAACGAGTTACTATGGATTTTATTTTAGGACTTCCATTATCTCCGAAGAAGAAAGATGCCATCTAGGTTATTGTTGATCGCTTAACTAAGTTAGCACACTTTTTACCTATTCGGATAGATTTTTCACTCGAAAAGTTGGAAAAACTATACGTTGTTGAGATTGTTAGACTTCACGAGGTACCGCTATCTATTATCTCTGATCGAGATCCACGATTTACTTCTAGATTTTGGAATAAATTTCACAAAGCCTTAGGCACCATATTACATCTTAGCATGGAATTTCATCCGCAAATTAACAGTCAGTTTGAACGAGTAATTCAGGCACTCGAAGATATGCGTCACTGTTGCATTCTAGAATCTAAAGGTAGCTGGGAAAATTTCTTCCTTCAGTTGAATTTACGTATAACAACAGTTATCATTCAAACATGAAAATGACATCGTATGAAGCTCTTTATGGTCGAAAATGTAGAACTCCTTTATATTGGACTGAATTGAGAGAGAAAAAGCTTTTCGGTACTGATTTAATTGGAGAAACTTAAGAAAAGGTTAGGGTTATTCAAAATAGTTCAAAAGCTCTACCGATTGACAGAAATCATACGTTGATTTGAAAAGAAAATACATTGAATTTCAAGTCGGTGACAAAGTATTTTTAAAAGTATCACCCTAGAAGAAAGTTCTTTGTTTTGGCTGAAATGGGAAGCTTAGTTCACTATTTATCAGATCGTACGAGATCATCGAGAGAATCGGACCGACAACTTATCATTTGGTCTTACCATTTGAATTAGAGAAAATTCAATACATATTTCATGTATCGGTGTTATGGCGATATCGATCCGACCCTTCACATGTAATTTCTCCTATTGATGTGAAATTTCGTTAGATATGTCGTATAATGGGGAACCAGTTAGAATTATGGCTCAAGAAGTTAAAGAATCGATAAATAAAAACATAGCTTTAGTTAAAGTTCTTTGGCACCATCACGGGGTTGAGGAAGCTACTTGCGAACTAGATGAGGCTATGAAAGTGCAATATCCGATCCTATTTTCTTGTAAAATTTCTTAAGAGGGGGAGAGTTGTAATAGCCTATTCTCAGTGGTGTCAGAAACAAGGGTCTCAGGACCATGATTTCGACAAGTGAGTCAATATTTTAATGATTATAGGGTTATATTAAAGTTGAATTAAATTTTGGTTAAGAAATTTTAATGTTTAGATAGTTAAATAATTGAAACGGACTAAATCGTAAAAAACTGCAAAAGTTAATCACTATTAGGTTTTATGTGTTAAATGGTTATAAAACCATGATTTAAGGGCTTAAAAGGTAAATAAACCTTAAATGTTTATAGTGGATAGTTAAATGGTTAAAATTGTGTATTATATATGTTATAATTATATTATTATAATTAAATAAGAAAGTTAAGGTAAAAAAGAAAAGAAAACAAAGCACTTTACCTTATTTTTTATATTTTTATTATTTGTTTCATCTTCTCCATGCTGCAAACCTCCATGAAAACTTAAAGAACATTCGACCAAGCATATTTGGGGTCGCATGGTAGGTATTTTGAGGCTTATTTCTTTTGATTTTCGTATTTTTGGAGTCTTGGGAGCTTCATCTAGTTAGTTTATGGATTTATTTTTAGAATTATCAAATGTTTAAAAAATTTCTATTGATAGAAATTTTATCTTTTGATGTTAATAGATGTATTTTTAATCTTATTGATAAATCTAGACTATTTAGCAATGTACTTTTGAATGGTCTTGTAGCTAGGGATGTAATTGTGACAATGTAGTAAAATCAAGGACTAAAAACTAATATTTTAACTGCATAGGGATTGTTACAAAAACAACGTAATTTCTTTTAGCTTAGTTTGTTTAAATGGAGAAGTCTAAGATAGATAGGTAAATGGAGTAATAGCAAAAGTTTAGGTTCAATGTGTATACTTTCATTGAAGGTTAGCTATGTGAATTATTTGAGATTTTTGATATGGTTGAGTTCATTAATTGAATTAATGATTTTATCTAAATCAAGAATCAACTCCGTCGATCATTAGTCGGGGAAAAGAGAAGCTTGTTGAGTAGACTTAGTCATATTTCCACATCTATCGAATTCCTATAAGTTAGTACAATACATTTCATGTTTACAATTAAATATCACTATTAGTTGCACTATAAATTAGTATGTTATTATAAATTGTTGATTGGAGAAGTAATTCACAATAATGATTAGCTGTACCTTAAATTATTCAGGCTTAGTGCCTAGCAAGCTTCGTGCCATTGTGTTACTCAGGCTTAATGCCTAGCACGTTTTGTGCCGGTGTGATATTTAGGTTTACTGCTTAGTAGGCTTTGTGCCAGTGTGTTATTCAGGCTTAGCACCTAGTAGGCTTATTGCCGGTGGTACTCAGGCTTAGTGCCTAGCAGGCTTTGTGCCAGTGAATCAAGTTGTTTAGGTTATTGATGTTTTATTAAATATCGAATTGAGCTAAAAAAGATTAGGTTAACTTCTCGAACTTACTAAGCTATGTTGATATTACTAGGTTGATTTCATTTTGTAGGTCTCTTAGAATCATGTCGTCGGTTGGATTAGTTCGAGAGCTCATACACTATCATCCATACCTTGGTAGTCATTTTGTACTTTGTTTTGATGTTGGTTAAAAGTGGCATGTAATTAAGAAGGGTATTGTGTTACTATGATATAACGTAGTAGAACTAGTGAGTTGAAATGGTCATTTTGATGTTTGAATGCTATGTTTGGTATTTTGGTGTTTATGCTTTAAATATGATATGTTATGCATATATAATATTTGAAATAGTTGAGATATTGAATGTGACGATGTTTGGGTTGATTGAATATTTACATGTGATACTAATGAGGGTACATTGCTTAGCTAGTGAAATTAGGTTGTATATGTGTGATTTTGATATGTCTTGGTCTTGTTTAAGTAGTGAATAGGTTTATAGGTTGGTTAATTGTATGCTTGTGGCACAAGAAAATATAATTGATAAACTTGATTTTTAAGGTACATTTTGGTACACACGACTTGAGACACGGGTTGTCACACGGTCATGTGCCACACACGGTCTGTTCATACGACTGTGTGTTTTTAAAGTTTTAAGTGCAAGTTTGACATTGTTAGGCACACGACCTATGACATACCCATGTGTCCCGAAGCAGTGAGTTACACGGGCAGACACATGGGCTAGGGCACGACTGTGTGGTCCTAGTCAATGAGTTACATAGGATGGGGATACAGGCGTGTGGGATAGACACACGACCTTGTTTTAGCCACACGGGTTGGCCTGTGGCACACGGTCTGGCCACATAGCCATGTGACCCCTGTTTCCAAAATTTTTAACTTTTTCCTAACTTTTTTAAGTTGTTTTAAATAAACCCCAAAATGTTTCCAATTTATGGTTTGGGCCTAGTAAGCTCGATTAATACCCACAAAAGCATGTTTGACTAAAATTGAATGTGTTTTGTTATTCATATTTACTTAGAAATATATAGAATTTATGTAAGGTTAAATGTTGTTAAGTTTTTTGCATTACTCGATAATCCAATCCGGTGTCATAAGTGAGTTAGGGGTGTTACACTTCCAGCAAATGTGGGTGGCAAAGATAGTCGACTATGATTTTTAGGTGATTTATAGAAGGGGCAGCACCAGTGTGGTGGCTGATGGGTTGTCTAGACCATAGTTCATTGAGGAAGGTTAGTATTGGCAAATGGGGAGTACTTCTATTGTTTCTAAATTGTTGGGAAAGGTACAACAATCTTGGAGACAAATTTTGAAGCTGAAGAAACTTTGTGCATCTTTGCAACTTTAGTCTTCTTCTCATCCAAAATATACATAGAATGGTCAGCTTTTGAATAGGAAAGGGAATTTTGTAGTTGGTTTTGATTTGTCATTGAGAAGGGAATTATTCAATTACTTCGATGAAGGGCCACTGGTGGACATTCAGGCACTAACGCTACTAGGCATAGAATGGCTAGCATGCTTTATTGGAAGGGAATGAATGCGGATATCAAGCAATGGATCCAGGAATACATCGTGTGCCAGCACTATAAGTATGACACTGCTGCTCATCTTGGGCTTTTCCAGCCTTTGCCTCTTTCTTCGAGGGTCTAGTCTGCAATCACCATGGCTTTTATAGAAGGAATTCCTTCCTCGAAAGGAAATGATACTATTCTTATGGTTATCGTTCATCTTACTAAGTATGACCATTTTATCACACTGGCTCATCCCTACACAGCTACTTCAGTGGCTGCAGCATTCTTAAACAATGTGTACAAACTAGATGGTCTACTTCATGCAATAGGAAGGCCTTTCCTAGCATCTGGAAGGACCCTTATCGATGTGCAGAAGGGCGAGCTTATTATGCGTGTTTAGGACGACCAGGTAACATTTAATGTTTTCAAGTCTATGCGATTTCCTAACACAACTGATGATTGTTTTGCAAAATTCGATTTAAAGGAATTAATCATAGAAAGGGAACTCAACTATGTTGAGGACCTATTGGAGCAAATTCTAACATCAGACCCTCCAAGTGATGAAGAGGGAGAGGAATACTTAGCTTTGCTAGAAGCTAATCAAAGGGGATTTAATCCGCAATCCCGCTTTAAATCTTTGGAGTTAGAAAAGAGAGATTATTCCCAACCAAAAGCGTCAATCGAGGAGCCACCTAAATTAGAATTGAAGGTACATCCCTCACATTTAAAATATGTTTATTTAGGTAATGCTTCTACTTTGCCTGTGATTGTTTCAGCAGAATTGGCCGAAGAGCTAGAAGAGAAACTCATCCTAGTGTTGAAAAAATTCAAAAAGGCTATCGGATGGACCATAGCCAATATTCGTGGCATAAGTCCATTTATATGCATGCATAAGATCATACTGAAAGATGGCAAGAAAGGGGTAATTGATGGATAACAAAGACTGGACCCCAACATGAAGGACGTGGTAAAGAAAGAAATCATTAAGTGGTTAGATGCGAGTATAATTTACCCCGTCTTAGACGGTTTATGGGTAAGTTTGGTTTAGTGCATGCCAAAGAAAGGAGGTATCACAGTCGTTGAGAACGAGAATAACAAGTTCATACTGACTAGAACGGTTACGGGATGAGAATTTGCATCGATTACCAAAAGATGAACAAGGAAACTAGGAAAGATCACTTTCCTTTACCATTCTTGGACCAGATGCTGGATAGACTCGCGGGGTGAGACTATTACTATTTTCTTGATGGATACTCTGGGTATAATAAGATTACAGTAGTGCTAGAAGATTAACAAAAGATAACATTCACATGCCCATACGGTACATTTGCATTTAGACGCATGTCATTTGGTTTATGTAATGCACCTACTACATTTCAAAGATGTATGATGTCTATTTTTATTAACATGGTTGAGAAGTATTTGGAAGTGTTTGTGGATGATTTTTTAATATTTGGAGATACATATGATGATTGCTTAGCCAATCTAACCAAGGTACTAAGGTGATGCAAAGAAACAAACCTCGTACTTAACTAGGAAAAGTGTCATTTTATTGTACGAGAAGGTATTGTTCTAGTGCACCGGATAACAAGACATAGGATCGAGGTAGATAAAGCAAAGGTAGATGTTATTGAGAAACTCCCACCTCCAACATCTATAAAAGGTGTTAGGAGCTTTTTGGGCCACGCCAGTTTCTATCAGAGATTTATCAAGGACTTCTCCAAAATTGCTAAAACCTTATGCAAATTATTGGAAAAGGACATGATGTTCAAATTTGATGAGGAGTGCTTAAAAGCTTTCAATGATTTGAAGAGTCGATTAGTTTTGGCACTTATAATCGTCACACTGGACTTGGATTTGCCATTTGAATTGATGTGTGATGCAATTGACTTCGCGATCGGAGCTGTTATGGGTCAGCGAAGGAACAAAATTTTTCATCCCATCTACTATGCAAGTCAGACTCTGACGAGAGCTCAATTGAATTATACAGTAATAAAGAAAGAGTTACTTGCCATTGTGTTTTCTTTTGACAAGTTTCGATCTTATCATGTAGGTACCAATGTGTCTATCTATACGGATCATTCGACAATTAAGTATTTACTTGCTAAGAAAGAAGCTAAACCGAGATTGATCTAGTGGGTACTACTACTCCAAGAGTTCGATCTAGAAATTCAAGATCGAAAAGGGGTAGAAAACCAAGTAGCAGACCACTTGTCTAGATTAGAGCCCCAAGAAGGGAATTCTCCACTTATACCCTTTCAGGAGACATTCCCAAATAAACACATACTGAAGGTAAATCATGTCCATAATACCCCTTGGTTTGCTGATATTGCTAACTATTTAGCTTGTAGATTGATGTCAATTGATAAGATGTATCATTAAAAGAAAAATTTTCTTCACGATGTGAAGTACTATTTCTGAGAAGAGCCATATTTGTTAAAAAAGTGTGCATATCAAATGATTAGGAGATGCGCAGCAGAAGATGAAGTACATAAGATTTTATATCATTGTCACACAGCTTTGAGTGGGGGACACTTCGGAGGTACACGTATTGCGGCCAAGGTATTGCAAGCCGGATTCTTTTGGCCAATGCTATTCAAAGACGCGTATGCTTATGTAAAAAGCTGTGATCGATGCCCAAGGGTTGGAAACGTCACCGACAAAAATGAGATGCCCCGAGCAAACATCATTGAGGTAGAATTATTCAATGTTTGGGGTATTGACTTCCTTGGTCCTTTCCCTCCATCTTTTGGTCACAAGTACATACTGGTAGTAGTAGATTAAGCGTCTAAGTGGGTTAAGACTGAGGCATATCTGACGAACGATGCTAAGGTTGTGATGAAGTTTTTGCAGAAGCATGTTTTCACAAGTTTTGGAACCCCAAGAGCTATCATCAGTGATGAAGGGTCCCATTTTGTGAACAAATGGTTGAAATGGTTA
>CM025145.1:16275830-16301118 GCA_013467495.1 Gossypium gossypioides | reverse complement strand
ACCAAAGTGTTTTAAATAGCATTCATAAATAATTCTTTTCACAGTCTCTGTGGGTACGATAACTCGACAGTTACTTGTCACTTTATTACTTGTTGGGATTGTGTACACTTGCACATTTCCGTCGTTCCAGTTAATAGAGTTCGGATGAACATATGATAATATACAATTGGCATTTTAATAGGGTTGATTGCACGCTAGTGCGAGATATGTGTAAAAGATGGTGTTGAGTAAAGGATCTGATTGAGATATCACTATCTACGGCGGTATCTTGCATTTGTTGCAGATTATCGAGCTTTGTCTCTACGAAGACCTTGGTATGGTGGAGGGATGATATGTTATATGATATGGTATTTGTTCCTATGGGCTTTGCACTACGGTACCTTGGTGTGGTGTAGTTATCACTTTATTGAGCTATTTGGTGCGGTGTAGTTATTACTCTATCTAGCTATTTGGTGTAGTGTAGTTACCCACATATTTATATATTATTATTTTAGCTCATTGGAATAACTGTTTAAAAGGAAATGAAGTGACTGATTTTATGTGATATATGAAAATGGATGTACGTATACGAATATTTTGTGTTACACGATTGAACTGAATAAATGATGTATATGTTCGACAAATATACATAAATGATACTGAATTGAATTGTATACATTGGAAATGTTATAGGACAAAAATGATGATATGTGTTCTGAAATTGAAATGTTATATCATGATTGAATAATATGATTGAAGTATGTAGGTATTTGACAATACAGATTAAGTGACATTGAAATGAATTGAATGACACTATATAAATTGAATTGCTTTGAGACTTAACTCTGATGATCTCATCTTGTAACATTCAGTTTCCAATTAACCTAGAATTAAGAAAAATTAAGGGATTAAATTGAAAGAGGCTGCAAGTTGGTGGCTTATATTAAGAGAAACAGGAAAGCTGGAAACTGGATTGGATATGGTTAAGATGTAGCATAAGTTTAACCAATGGGCTTTTGGTTGTAAGTTGCTTCCTGGATAATGGAAGCCTTGGTGTTCAAGAGAAGGAATAAGATATGGGAACAAGGAAGTTTTCAGGTAAGTTCTAGACTCCAGACCTGTCGTTAGGTTTTATTCTGATTAAGTATGCTATGTGATCTGTCGTGATTCGGTGTAGCTGTTCAACTAATCTATATTTGAAACAATGTTTTCATATTAGAAATTAAAGGTTTTTATGAATAAAATTTAAAATTAAACAAAATTGACTAAATGATTTTTCAAAAGAAATCTAAGAGATAAAATTTTCAATGCTTACTTAGAAAATTTGTGAATCATTCCCAAAATCAAGTTAAAATGATTTTAACTAAGTATAGACTCTTTCAACTAGAGAAACTATTTTTAAAACAAGTTAAAATTACTCCAGGCCAAAAAGTATCGGTACTTTTTTCACCAAGTATCGATATTTTCAAATTATTAATACCTCTTGAAATAAACGATACCAAAACATTCTAGTTTTCAGAAATTCAGCTAAGTATCGATCCGGTATCGATACTTTTTGTTTGATATCAATAAAATTTTCCTGGTATCGATAATTCAGCTCTAATGGTCACTAAATTTAGCATTTATGACAAAAAAATATAGATACATTTTTACTTGGTATCAATAGTTGCTATTGCAGGTTTATTAAATGATCTGGTTTTCACATCCCCAGTGGCTCTATTAACTACCACAACAACCTCAACAGTTGGAAATCAATTAGGGGTATAACTACCATTTTCTAAAGATCCTACAACAAAAATAAAGCAAATTCAAGCAAAAACCATCAATCAAACAACCTTTGTGCCTAATACTTCCATAATTCTCTTGTACACACTTGTGAGCTCTTATTATTTTTCTTTTGCTTAAGTGTATGCTTGTCTATTTGTGCTTACTTGGCAAACATTCTGATATTGTTAGGATTATTTCTTTGTTTGCTTCTTTGTAATTCTTTTAGAGGGTTTGTGTCTTAAGATTTGGGTACAAATCTTAAGGGAGTTGTAAGGTTAAACATTGTCCTCAAAGGTTGTACAAATGAGTGAATTTGGTAAAACCCTTAGTTGTGGAAAGCTAAGGTAGTGGACTATGCAATTGGGGCTGAACCACTCTAAATTATTATGCTCATTTTTCGATCTTTTCTTTCTAGCTTTCCTAATTTTTTTAAAAGTCAATTTACCCCCTCTTGACAATTTTGGTTTGATCAATCAAGCTAACAATTGGTATCAGAGCTAGTCTCTAAAAGCCGATCTAACAACTGAGAGAAGATCCTCGAGGTAGCTCAACTTCAATCTATTCAAACCACACAAGATGATGTCTACTTCCAGCTCCATTATTGTTTATGAGTCTCAATTCATTAATAAACCTCTTTACTTCAATTGTGCTAATTATTCTTATTGGAAGGCTAGAATGATGTTTTTCATACAAGCCAATGATCTTGTCGTATGGGACACCATCATGGATGGTCCAATCCATACCTCAAAAGCAAGAAGGAGAGATTTAGTTTGAAAGAGCAAGAAGGAATGGAACGGAAAAGATAGGAGAAGCATACAACTCAATACCAAGGCCATGCACACTCTCTTTTGTACACTTGGTCCAGAAGAATATAGTAGGTTACCATCATTTGCCAATGGCAAGAAAATTTGAGAAAAATTAGAGGTCACTCATAAGGGTACCAATCAAGTTAAGAAATCAAAAGTGGGAATTCTCACCTTCAATTATGAGACATTCGTAATGAAGCCTAATGAGGACATGGATGAGCTCAAGTCCTATTAGAAGACCTATCCTAATGAAGAAGTAGTGTCGAAAATGCTTAAAATCTTACCTATTTCATGGGATGCCAAAGTTACATCCTTAGAGGAAGCAAAAAATTTGGAGACTCTTTCATTAAATGAGCTAATTGGTTTTTTGCTCACTCATGAAATGAGGCTCAAAGGAGTGAATAAAGGAGAAGAAAAAGTTGAAAAGAAGAAGGTTGGTATTGTCCTCAAGTCCACAATAGAATAAGGTAATTCAAGTGATGTGGATAAGGATCAAGAGATGACCATGTTTGCAAGAAGATTTAAGAGGTTTATGAGGTCCAGTAAAGGAAGAAAATTCCAAAAGAATGAGTTAAAATTGAATCTACCAAGGAGGACCCCATCATATGCTATGAATGTAAGAATTCGGGACACATCAAGTTTGATTGTCCTTAATGGAAGAAAAGAGGGTCAAACAAACAAAAGCTTAAGGCTCATGTTGGTAATTGGAATGATGTGGATTTATCTAACAATGAAGATCAAGAAGTAGCCAATCTTTGCCTTATGGCCATCGACGACTCTAAGGTAACTTCTAACTCATCCAATTCAACTTCTTATTCTTTTCATGAGTTATAAGATGCCTATGATGAGTTGGTTTTGGAGTCTAAATTAATGGTTTCAAAATATAGAGAAACTATTTCAAAATTAAAAGAGTAAAAAATTCACTCTCCAAATTCAAGCATGAACTTGAAAGTAAAATAAATTATATGCAAGCTAGTATAAATGATTTTGAGAAAAAGAATTTTAACTTGCATAATTTTTTTTCTAAAGTTCATGATGATCATCAAAAGCAACTTGAGTTGCTTAAGAGTAAAAAAGCTCACTCTAACAAAGTTTTACCAAAAAGATCTTTTAGAGGAGAAAGCTCCAAACAAAACGTTGTCAAAACTAGCTTTAATTTCTATAAACATAGAGGTCCCCAAAATTGATTAAAAGTGTATGAGTTCCCAAATGACTCATAAATACTCAAGATAAATACATTCTTTGAAAATGGATACCTAAAGGGACTAAATTATAGAAACTACTGCTTATGGATCCAAAAGAATTTGGGTACCAAAAATCAAATCTTAATTCTATGTTTGTAGGAAGAGGAGCATTACTTCAAGGTAGGGGATTCATTCAAAAAATCATGGTACCTTGATAGTGGATGCTCAAAGCACATGACTGGTGACAAGAGTCACTTCATCAATTTGAAGCCAAAAAATGGAGGAGTAGTTACATTTGGTGACAACTCTAAAGGACAAGTAGAAGGAATCGACTCTATTGGTAAAAGATCTTCAATTCTTATTGAAAATGTTCTATATGTGAGCGGTCTTAAGCATAATCTACCTAGTATTAGCCAATTGTGTGATAGTGGTATCAATGTCATTTTGTAGTCTAATGGATGTAAAATAGTTTATTATGCTTGTACGACATAGGATAAGAAATATATATATGATACATTTAGATGATTTGCATGATTCACTCATATGCCTTATTGCTAAAAATAAAAACAATTCTTTATTATGACATAGAAAACTAAGACATGCTAGTATGAGCATATTGCATAAACTAGCTAAAAATGACTTAGTAAGATGATTGCTTAAAATTGATTTTGAGTTAGAAAAGGTTTGTGATGCATGTGTTAAGGGTAAACATAAAAGAGTTTCCTTTAAACCTGTTAATGATGTATCAACTAGTAGAGTTCTTCAACAAATTCACATAGACTTGTTTCTGTTAGGACAACTAGATTAGGTGGAAAACAATATGCTTTTGTGCTTATTGATAACTATTCTAGATTTACTTGAGTCCTTTTCTTAAGTACTAAAGATGGAACTTTAGAAAAATTCATCACACTTTCAAAAATGAATCAAAATAAAAAAGGTTACTCTATCAATAGTGGTAGAAGTGACCATGGAACCGAATTTCAACTCAAATGGAATTAGCCATAATTTTTTTCACTTAGAACCCCTCAACAAAATGGAGTTGTTGAGAGGAAAAATAGAACTTTAGAAGAAATGGTTAGAACCATGCTTTGTAAAAATAATTGACCAAAAAAAAAACTTCGGCAGAAGCCACAAACACTGCTTGTTATATTATAAATAGAGTAATGATTAGGCCTATTTTAAAGAAAACGTCATATGAACTTTTCAAAAATAAAAATCCTAACATTAGTTATTTTCATCCTTTTTGCATGCAATTGTTTTGTTTTAGATAACGAGAAAGATAACCTTCGTAAATTTGATGCAAAAAGTGATGAAAGAATTTTTCTTGGCTATTCTTTAAATTCTTTAAATTCTAAAGCTTTTAGAATATTTAACAAAAGAACTTTAGTAGTAGAAAAGTTTATTAATGTTGTTTTTGATAATTCTAACTTTCCTCCTAGAAATGATTCTTGTATTAATGATGATGTTGCAGAAATTTTTCACAATGATGATAAAGTTGATCCCTCATCAAGTGACAAGATATAAGAACAAACTCATGATGCTCTAAAAGAGCTTTCAATAGAGGAGAGGGAAATTACTCATCCAAAAGAGCTCAACTATGTGGAGGATGGTAAGATATTGGGAGATCCATCTAAAGGGGTAACTACTAGATCTTCTCTTAGAAATACATGTAATTATGTTGCAGTTATTAGAAGCAGTAAATAATGAATATTGGATATTGGATATTGGATATGCAAGAAAAGTTAAATTAATTTGAGAGAAGTAAAGTATGGACCCTAGTTGAAAGGTTTATTGAGAAATATACTATAGGTACTAAGTGGGTTTTTGGGAATAAGCTAGATGAGAGTAGTAACATAGTGAGGAATAAGGCTAGGCTAGTTGCTCAAGGTTACACTCAAGAGGAAGGAATAGACTATGATTAAACATATGCTCCTGTAGCTAGAATGGAAGTTATTAGGATGCTTTTAGCTTTTAAATGCTTTAATGATTTTAAGTTATATCAACTGGATGTACAAAGTGTTTTTCTAAATGGTTTTATAAATGAAGAAGTGTATGTTGAACAACCACTCGATTTTGAAGATCTAAAATTTCCAAACCATGTTTACAAATTTTCAAAAGCTTTATATGGTTTGAAACAAGCTCCTTATTGAAAAACGTTTTAGTAAAGGGAAGGTTGACACAACACTTTTTATTAAAGGAAAAGACAATTTATTAGTAGTTCAAATTTATGTTGATGATTTTTTTTCTACTAATGATTTTCTTTGCCAATAATTTTCTATATTAATGCTAGGTGAATTTGAGATGACCATGATGGGAGAACTAAACTTCTTCGTGGGACTCCAAATCAAGCAAAGGATTGATGGCATCTTCATCAATCAAGCTAAGTACACAAGGGAAATGCTCAAGAAGTTTGGGATAAACAATCTCAAACCATAAGCTACACCAATGAGCCATTCTACAAATCTTGATAAAGATAAGGAAGGTAAATGTTTAGATTTAAAATTGTATAGGTCAATGATTGGCTCTTTGCTTTATCTTACCGCAAGTAGACCCAAAATTATGTTTAGTGTATGCTTGTGTGCTAGATATCAATCTTGTACTAAGGAATCACATTTACAAGCCCTTAAGAGAATCTTTAGATACCTTAGAAACACTCCTAATTTAGCCTTTTGGTATCCTAGAGATTCATCCTTTAGCTTGCATGCATTCTCGGATGCAGATTTTAGAGGTTGCAAATTAGATAGGAAAAGGACATTTGATACTTTTCAATTCCTAGGCAACATGCTTGCATCATGATTTTCAAAAAACAAAATAGTGTTGCCTTGTCCACCACTGAAGTGGAATACATTTTTTCCAGTAGTTATTTTGATCAAGTTTTATAGACGAAACAACAACTTATGGACTATGGAATTGATGTAGATACCATTCCTATCAAGCATTACAATACTAGTGATATTTGTCTCACTAAAAATCCCATCCAACATTCTAGAACTAAGCATATTCAGATTAAACATCATTTCATTAGAGATCATGTCCAAAAGGGAAAAATAGTTCGAGAATAAGTAGACACCTTAAATCAATTAGCAGATATTTTTACAAAACTTTTAGACAAAGAAAGATTTTGGACACTTAGAGGTGAATTAGGTATTACAACCTTGCCTTAATTTTGTGTTCGAATGAATTTTAGCACTTTGTTGTTTTAAAATTGTTTTATGACTTACAATTGATTACAAAAGTATATATGCATGATTTATATAGCCCTTGTATGCAAAAAGTTAGGGTGAGTTTTCATATAGATAATTGTTCTATTTTGACCTCATTAGTCTAGCATGACTTTTTTTATGCTGTTGAACTTGCTAGAATAGACTAAAATTTTGTCAACTTGGTATTTTTTTTTGGTTTTTCATGAATCATATGCATCATGCTTAAATTATGCATTTTCATGCATAAGAAACCATTAAGAATGATATTAGTCATTTTAGGACCTTTAGAACCTGTTTGGACCTAAAACTTTTGTTTTTACATTTTTTCTGCACTCGGAAAACAAAGCTACAATTTGGTATAGATACCATTTAAAAAACATCAATACTTTTAGAAAAATATTGATACTCGTGAAAAAATATCGATACCTCTAGGACTTTAAGGGCACCTAAACCGTGATTTCAAAACTAGTTTTGCCAAAAACCCTATATTTCTTTTCACTTACCCGAATACCCCAAATTTCTTCCCCAAAGTTTCCTCAAATTTCTTATTTTTTTCATCAAATCTTCCTTTACAAAACTTTCAAACACTATTTCCTCAAGATTTGTTCAACATTGACTGGAGACTTTTCCAATTTCAACACTTTTGAAGTAGAACTTGAAATCTTCGAACTTTTGATTTTATGAAATGTATGTTAAAATGTTGATTTTTGATGGTCTATTGGGTTGATTTGTACTATATTCTCTGTATTTTGTTGCAGGAGGTTTCCTTTTCCTAGACTTTATCTTATATTTTTTAATTAAAACCCTTGCACACCAACTATTTGACAAATTTCCCAAACGAAATTTTTTAGTGTTTTAGTCAAACTTTAGTGTTTAATTCTCTAGTTATGGCTCCTAAGAAAAGACCAAGAGCTGGTGCATCATCGTCTTATCATCCTAGTGGTCTTACATCATCCTTTAATGAATGTTTTCATACCGATGCTTTACGTGAATGTTTTGATAGAAACTTTGCATCTAAAAGAGTTTGCGAGTCTAGTAAAGTTGATATAGCCATGTCAGAGGGTATTAATTTTGTCTATATTTTTATTTTGCGAAATTGGGGTTGGATGAATTTTCTTAACATTTCAATGTCGACTTACTATAATCTTATTCAAGCATTTTTATCAAATACCAAACTCGAACATGATAAGTTTGGCGACACCGTCATAGACATCGCTTCTTTTTTAATGAACACCTCTATACATCTTACCTTAGAAGATTTTGGAGATCATCATCTGAACTTAACCTTCATGATCGTGTCCTCCATTTGATCATAGCTTGGAACCTACACCCCATTAAGAAACATGCTAAGCTTCGGAACATCGATTATTGGTGGCTTGATTCTTTCCATACCAATAGGCGTCTCAACCTGGCCCTCGTCATGTTTAATGACATAACTAAGGCTATCGAGAGGGGGATGAATACAAATATCACCCTTCCGCATGACACTTATCTATATATCTCTTTAGAAGGTTATGCATTAGCACTCATGGAGACACCCTTGTTACTTCTAACCAAACTATTAGTTATGGGGCCCTTCATCATGCGAGATATCACTTTGATGCCTCCTCTAGTACGTAGGTTAAGAGCGATTACATGACAGAAATTGCAGATGAAGAAATTCAGGCATCTGAACATGTTCCTTCACCCAAACATGCTCCACCTCCAGCTTCGTCCTCTTAAGATGGTCAACCTTCATCAGAGATTCATGGTGTCATCCTCGACGCTATCCATTCTTTGAGAAATAATTGTGTATTTTGATATAACAAAAAAGTGGAGAAGAAAAGGTAAATTGAGGTAGATTGATTGATATTATGCTAATCTTTTGCAATGCAAATTATATGACCATTTTTCCTTCAAGTAAAAATGAATGTCAAATTTTGAAAATATATGGCAATTTTTATTTTGGCCTTAAATTCAAAATGACTTTTATTAAGGGGGAATAATATATTCAAAAACAAATTTATCAAAGGTTTTGTTATATGAAAAAGGGGGGCACTGTTAAACTAAGCTTTATTTGAAAATATATTTTGATATAAAAAATTAAAGGTTTTTTTTAAATGAAAGTTAAAATTAAACAAAATTGGCTAAATGATTTTTCAAAAGAAGTCTAAGAGATAAACTTTCAATTCTTACTTAGAAACTTTGTGAATCATTCTCAAAACCAAGTTAAAATGATTTTAACTAAGTATAGATTCTTTCAACTAGACAAACTATTTTTACAACGAGTAAGATTTGCTCCAGGCAAAAAAGAATAGATACCTTTTTGGCTAAGTATCGATATTTTAAAATTATCCATACCTCTTGAATAAACGATACCAAATTGGCATTCTGGTTCCAACAAATTCAATTACGTATCGATACCTTTTGTTTGGTATTGATAAATTTTTCTTGGTATCGATATTTAAGCCCCAACAGACACTAGATTTAGCATTTATGATAAAAAAATATCGATACATTTTTACTTGGTATCAATACTTGTTATTGCAGGTGTATTAAATGCTTTGGTTTTTGACATCCCCAACGGCTCTACAACAACAAACCTCAACGGTTGGAAATCACTTAGGGGGCATAAATACCAGGTTCTAAAGATCCTACAACAAGAAAGCATATCCAAGCAAAAATAATCAATCAAACAACCTTTGTGCCCAATACTTCAATAATTTTCTTGTACACACTTGTGAGATCTTACTCTTTCTTTTTTGCTCAAGTGTATCTTTATATATCTGTGCTTAATTGTCAAACATTTTGATCTTGTTAGGATTATTTCTTTGTTTGCTTCTTTGTAATTCTTTTAAAGGGTTTGTGTCTTAAGATTTCGGTAGTGGAGTAGGGAGTTGTAAGGTTAAACCTTGTCCTCAAAGGTCGTACAAATTAGTGAATTTGGGAAAATCCTTAGTTATGGAAAGCTAAGGTAGTGGAGTAGGCAATTGGGTCCAAACCACTCTAAATTGTTGTGTTCATTGTTTTATCTTTTGTTTTTAGCTTTCCTATTTTTTTTAAAAGTCAATTCACACCCCTCTAGGCGATTTCAGTTTGATCAATCGAGCTAACAATAGCAGATTTAACTAGTTTCCATATTTAAAGAGCTTGAATACAAACAATTCTATTATGTTTTAATTATTTTTTCTATTTTAGTTTTAATTCAATAAAAAGTGTAAATTGAGTCATTTTATGACCTTAGGGGCCGAATGAGGCCTAAGGGTGAGCTAACGTACTTAGTGAGTGTGGAGGACACCATTCAAAGGCATAAAAGCTCAAAATGGGTCGTCGTGTTGCAGCACAAGAGGTTCAATGTCACAACATAGGGAGCAAAATATAAGAATATCAATACTGCCTTTGGTGTCGCAACACAACCAAAAGATGTCGCGACACACCACTGAAGCCAAACCTGAACCAGAGTATAATTGCATCGATGTCGCGACACAGGCATTGGGTGTCAGGACACTGGACCTGTATGAGAAGAATTATGAGCGGGGGACATTTTAGTCTGTATAATGAAAATTAACACGAAAACATTAGCAAACCTAAGGCTAAAGACGACAACCAACCCTAACTCTATAAATAAGCTCATTTAACACTTTTGAGGGACAATTTTCATAGGTTAAATTTTTCATTGTAACTTTAGTTTCAGCTTTATTTTCTTTAAGCTTTAGATTTATTTTTAGTTATTTCCATTTGTGTTCTGCAAAGAACTTGATTTGTAGACTTGATCAAACTCTTGTGGATTTCTACACTTTCATCAATAAAATATAATCAGGATTCTCTTAAACCTTATTCTTGATTTGTTAATTATGCTTATCTTATTTATCAAGTTTATTGTCTTTATGCATTCTAAAAGGAATTAATCCTCTTATAGGGGATTAGTTAGTGGAATTGTGATTAATTAATTGTTATATTAGGTTTTCTCAACAGATCAACTATTTGGGAAATGAATAATTAAATCCTATGATTGACACCCTAAGAAGTCATTTTGGTGAGAATTAACCATAAATTGGTATGACCTATCCGTGAACATGATCTGTCGTAATTCAATGTAGTATATTTAACTAGTTTTCGCACTTTAGGAGCTTGAAATTAAGCATTATCAGTAGGATTTAATTTTGTTTTAGTAAGTTTTGTTAACTTCAATAAAATGTGCAAATTGAATCTTTTATTGACCTTAGGGGACGAATGAGACCTAAGGGTCAGCTAATGAACTTTATAAGTGTGCAGAAGACTGTTATAAGGCATATTAAACAGATACTAGTCACTATATTGCAACACAGAATGCTCAATGTCACAACATAGGGAACAAAATGGATAAATTATGAAACAGCCTTCGATATTACGACACAGCCTAAGGATGTCGCGACATACCCCTAAATATACACCAAGAGGTGGATACTGACTCCTACGTTTCGACACAGTTCCTGGTGTAACGTGACGTCGACTTTGGACAATAATTAACATAAGCCAGGGGGTGTTTTGGTCTACACAATCAAACTTAAAGCTCGAGAATGTCAACTAACCTTGGGTTAAGGATGACGACCACCTGAGATTTATAAATAGGATCCTTTGTCACATGTAAACTACACCAATTACTTAGTTTAGAATTTCACTTTTAAATTTCAGTTTAGTTTTATTTCTTCTTAGGTTTTAGGTTTATTTTCAGTTTGTTCTTATTTTATCTCGAGAGATCTGGTTTGTGGTGATAGTAAAACTCTATGGATTTATTTTCATCTTTAATACAAATCAAATGTTTTCTTAAACTGTACATTTCAATTTATTTATCATTTTTTTCTTTTTACATAAATTCCATATTTTTTATGAAAACCATGAGGAACTAATCCTTCTATGAGAAATTAGCGAGTGGAGGTATGATCTATTAACTATTTTATAGGGTTACTCAATGGATCAGTTGTTTGGGAAAGGAAGAACTTAAACCCTAGGCCAGACAACCCTAGGAAGTCATCAAGGTGAGAATTAACCTAAAATTGGTATGGCCAATTTGTGAATACCTTTACTCCAAGCTGGTCTGAAGTGTGAGGTTAGAAGATAAGTAGTCCTTGTCGACTCGTTATTTGAGTGGAAGATCGAAAGATCCTACTGAAATAGAGACTAGTTGATTGATGAGGAAATCGAAACGACAGTTAATGGGGATTACCGAAGCGAGCTAATTATCCATAATCAGATCTGATTTATTCTATATTTTGATTTCTTGAAATTCTATAAAAACCTTAAAAATCTCATTTTATTCTACCAATGTTCTATAACTAAATCAAAGAACTAATTAGATCTTTTGGTGTTTAGGTTAAAATTGACCTAGTACTAGCCTTCCTTGGGTACGATCCTTAGAGTACTCACTCGCTCTGTTGTAACTATATTACAATTGGACCGCATACTTGCAGATACCGCCTCATTGATATATCTTTCACTATAGTATTCACACTCTAGACGTTAGTACATCCGAACATGGTCAAGTTGTTGGTGCTGTTGCCAGGGAGGCAACGTCACTAGTTTGATTTTAATTTTTGCACCCAAAAATAATAATTAGGAAATTTTTAGGTTACAGATACTATCTTTAACTTATTTAACTAACTAAATTCACTATCACTTATCTATTTTTCTCAAGAAACCCCTAGTGTTCATTCCAAATTAGAACTACAGCTGTCATAGACTAAGGTAACAAGTCTACAGGAGAATGGACAATTTCAATTATATGTGGCTAGACGAAGACCTAGATTATGATCTCGATATTTACAAAGAATGAGTCTATGTGGAATGGGAGATACAGGAGAACCAAAGATTATTAATGCTTTAATTAAGCCAACCCTGAGGAAAAGCTTTAACTCCTTCCCAAGATGATAATGACCACATTGGTATACCATCAGAAAGGCATCAAGAGGTGCCAAGTCCAGAATTGAGCAAAGGAGAGGATGCCATTAAAGATGCTTATGGGAGGAAGGAACTCCTAAATTGTTATTCGCTCAAGAAAACAGAAGAATATTGATATGCCGTAATTTGGTGTAGTAGATTAAACTATTTTTCATACTTTAGGAGCTTGAAATTAAGCATTACCATTAGGATTTATTTATGTTTTAGTAAGTTTTGTTAAGTTGAATATCATGTGCAAATTGAGTCTTTTATTGACCTTGGGCCGAATGAGGCATAAGGGTGAGCTAACGAACTTTATAAGTGTACAGGAACCTGTTAGAAGGCATATTAAATAGATATTGGCTGCTATGTCACAACATAAGGTGCATAATGGAGAAATCACAAAACTACCTTCATTTTCGCGACACAGACTAAGGGTTTCACGACATACCCTTGAAGATATCCCAAAAGGAGTATAATGATTCCTATGTCACGACACAGGTCCTAGTGTGTCGCGACATGAACTCTAGATGGGAATTAAACACGAGTAAGTGGGCATTTTGGTCTGCACTATCAAACTTAAAGTTCAAGAACATCAGCTAACCTAGGGTTAAGGACGACGACCACTTAAGATCTATAAATAGGATCATTTGTCACATGTAAAAGACAATATTCACTTAGCTTAGAATTAGTCTTTTAAATTCAATTCAGTTATCTATTTTCTTAGGTTAGATTTATTTCTATTTATTCTTTGTTCTATTTGGAGATATCTAAATTATGGAGACAATAAAACCTTGTGGATTCGCGATCCATCTTAATACAGTCAAGCTCCTTTGTAAACTCTATATTGTCAACTTATTTAACATGATTTCTCTTTATATCGATGTTATATTGTCTATGGAGACCATGAGGAACTAATCCCTCTATAGGGCATTAGCGAGTGGATGGATGATATGTTAACTATTTTGTAGGGATACTCAACGGATCCGCTCTATTGGAAAGGAAGAATGTAAAACAAACCCTAGGCCTGACAACCTTGGGAACACATCTAGGTAGGACCCAAAATTTGTATGGCCCACTCGCGAACACCTTCACCCCAAATCGGTCTGGACTGTGAGGTCGAAAGACAAGTAGTCCTTGTTGACTCATTATTTGAGTGGAAGATCGGAAGATCCTACTAGAATAGCGACTAGTTGATTGACGAGGAACCCGAAGTGACAATCGATGGGGATTACCGAAGCAAGCTAATCATCCATAATCAGATTCGATTATTTCTATTCTTCAATCTCTTGAATTTTATTTCTTTTATGTTAATTTATTTTATTATTCATAAAAACCATAAAAACTTCTTTTTACCTTTACTCTCATACTATAACTGACTAAAATTACTAATTAGAGCTTTCCGTGTTTAGGTTAAAATTGATCTACTACTCGCCTCCATTGGGTACGATCCACGAAGTACTCACCTACTCCGTTGTAATTATATTACAACGGACCTGTATACTTGCGAATACTACCGCATTTATATATCTTTTACTGTAGTATTCACACCTTGGGCATTAATACGTTCGAAGGCAGTCAAGTTGTTGGTGCTGTTGTGGGGGAGGAAACGTCTTTAATTTTTGCACTTCAGAAGGAATAATTAGAAAATTTTTAGGTTATAGATACAATTTTACTTTGTTTATTTCTATTAATCTTCTCTCTCTGGGTTTAGTGTATGACTCGTAATAGGGGAACATCCATAGTAACAGCCACAAACCTGGAAAGAATAATTCAAAGAATTTGCTGACAGTAATAGTAGCAGTAACAACAGATGTAAGACCCACCGCTACCTGCTGCAGGTAATGTACCACATGAGAGTTCGCTGTTTGGCAACATTGACAAAAACACTCTAGGAAATCCACCACCACCACCACCACTACCTGCAAACGTGCACATGGCTCATAACTAGATATCCTTAAGAGACTATGTATTACCAAGTCTTGACATGGTTCAGGAGAGTATAACGAGGCTAGCTATTACAACAAATAATTTTGAGATTAAACTGACAATAATTCAATTGATCTAGAATAATCTGTAGTTCAGAGGCATAATGACAAAGGATGCGAATCAACATTTAAAATGATTTCATTAATTTTGTGATACCTTTTAGTACAACGGGGTCATCGATGACGCTACTCGTCTTTAGTTGTTTCCCTTTTCTTTGATTGATAATGTCTTTTCTAGGTTAGATTCACAGGCACCAAGGTCTATAACAACATGGGATGAGCTCGTTGGAAATTTTTTGCAAAAGATTTTTCCTATTAGCAAAGCGGTTCAACTAAGAAGAGAGATTTTTGTATTTAGACAAATGGAAGAGGAAAGTTTCTATGAGATGTAGGAGCACTTCAAAATGTTGATTCAAAAGTGCCCGCACCATGAATTCCCTAAGTGGATGTGATTGCAGGTGTTCTATAATGGGTTGGATGTAAAGGCAAGATCATGACTAGACGGAGCAGTAAGAGGAGCCCTTATGAATAGGACGTACGAGGACGCGTATGAAATCATTGAGAACATAGGGTTGAAATCCTGCCAATGGCTAATTGAATGATTTACATATAGCCAGAAAACCACTACGATAAAGGCTGTCTAGTAGGATGAAAAGTATCAACAATTAGTGGATAGACTTAACCGTATCAAAGCTGCTAATAAATCATCTATGTATGGAGAAGATAAATCACTCTTTAACTACGTCAACAATGATGCTGAGGATGTGAACTATATTGGCAATAGAGGTGGAAATCTTTATTCAAATACCTACAATCCTGGCTGGAGAGATCACCCGAATCTGATATGGGTAGGAAACGAAGGAGGAGGTAGTAGTTCGAATGAAGTAAAAAATACCCATTATCAACCTCCTTATTTTCAGAAACCTCAGGAAAGGGTCACCCCAAGTGACCATACTGCATATGGTCAACGACTTGATAGAATCGATAGAGAGATGCAGTTAATGAGAATAGACATAAAGCAAGTGGAGTCTGAGTTCACCAACTCAACTAGAACATTGACTAAACTTGAGGATCAAATGAACCAATTAATGAGCATGATGGGTGACATCAAAATACAATTTCGCACCGGAATCCCCCAACAATACAGGAAATAATCCCCGAAGGGAAAGCAAGGAGAATGTGAAAGAATTAGAACTCCGATCAGGCAAAGTACTAAGTAGCCCAGAAAATCCTACTCTAAAGGTAAATATGGAGAATGTCGACGATCCTCAAGAGAGATTTGTAGAAACTAAAAATGAACCAGAGCTAGAGGAGAAAATTGTACTGGCAGTTGAAGAAGAAAGAGAAATCATTAAAGATGCTACCATTACAAAGATCCCATTCCCTTTAAGACTAGAAGAAAAACAAAAGTGGGATGAAGATGAATTTGCAAGTTTCTTAAACTTGTTCAAAACATTAAATGTAAACCTACCTTTAATCGAGTTAATTGAGAAAGTTCCTAAATACGCCAGGTTATTAAAGGAAATCATGTCTAGGTGTAGGAAAATTAAGGTAGGAGAACAAGTTGGTTTAAGTGCCTCCTGCAGTGTTATTCTTTCAAGACAAGTTTCCTAAAAATTGAAAGACCCGTGAAGTTTTACTATTCCCATATAGATAGGGAGCATTCATTTTAGTAGAGCTCTATGTGACCTAAGAGCTAGTATTAATTTAATGCCTCTATCTGTTTTTGAAAAACTCGGTTTGGGGGATCTCAAAACCACTCAAATAACACTACAGTTGGTTGACAAGTCTTAAATACATTCGAAAGGTGTACTAGAAGATGTGTTAGTCAAGGTGCACAGCTTCATTATCCCAGTAGATTTTGTGGTTCTTGATTTTGAAAAAGATAGTGAGATACCTATCTTACTAGGTAGACCTTTTCTAGCCACTTCTAGGTCCACCATTGATCTAGAAAAGAATGAATTAACTATGAAAATCAGTAGTGAGATTGAAATCTTTAAATGTGGGCATCAACTGAGTGAAGAGGACGAAAGAGAAAGTTAGGTGAGTAGTGTAAAAAATTACTTGTCTCTAGCACTCCCAAGTCAAGGGATATACTTCTTTTTATGTATGGAGAAAGAATAAGTAGGTTTAAGGAAAGGGAAAAATAGGCAGAAGTAGAATGGCAGGACGGACGATGGACTAATGTCGATAGAATGGAAGGATTGTCCAGTTGTGAATTAATGATACTGGCGGATGAGTCTAACAGTAAAACTTAGATTATTTGAATTGATACTAAACTCTTGTAAATTATTGTATCTTTACCTAACTATTTAGAATAGATTTTAATTTTCATTAACTTTACATTTTTACAGAAATCGTGGCACTCTAGAAAATGAAATTATGAGTAAAAACAGAGCCAGTGTCGCAACACCAAGAGTAGTTTTTAATAAAATTGTGAAAATCCTCTTGACATCCTGACACTGGCTTTGAGAGTCGCAACCTCAAAGTTACTTTACTCACAAATCCAAAATCCTAGAGTGTTTCGTGACAACAAACCCCAATATCGCGACAACGATAAACTGCCAGGGATGTCACGGCACTGAACCTCTATTTCATGACATCGCTACAATTTTTTTGCAGGAAACCCGACCCGACAGTCTAACCTGACGGCTTTAAAACACATTTTTTTGACTTTTTAGAACATAAACCTCTAACTTTTAACCTAAAAACCTATTATTCCCCTTCTTAAACACATCTTAACCATTTATTTTCTAAACCCTTTCCAATTCTCTTACAACTCTATAAACCCTAAACCCTCAATCTCCACTACTTTAAAATCTCCATACCTCAATTATACTAAGCGCCACAAAGAATGAGAACACTCACAGAACAATAGATGTTGCACAAAACGAGGAATTCAAATGACTTCTACGAGGTTAAGGGTTCCTAATTTTATACTTTTTACTGTTCCATTGAAATTTTTGATATTTTTCTCTTTTCCTCCATCTTGTAATAATGCCTCTTAGAAAAGTTAGGTGAACTATTGAAGTGGAACCATCGATCAGTCAAAATCCCTCTAGTTTTCTGAATCCGAACGTTGAAAAATATTTTAATGAAATTCAAGGAAAGACATTCATTCAAGAGAGGGTATTTGATCCATCCATGGTTCTTTGTAAGGAAATATGGCCTTTGGTTAGGTATCGTAGGTGGGAGCGATTTTGGACAATCCTAAATGATAATGATGTGGTCCTTGTTGTTCAAGCGATCTATGCATCCTTACGAGACCTACAGTCTAGAAACACCGAAAGCCATATAGGGATATAGTACATGTGCTATGGAAAGAAGTGCGACTAACCCTTCGAATTATTTGCGACTAATATAATGCTCCATACTATGAAAAAGATTTTATCGATGAAACTAATTTAGAATATTTCTGGGACATAGATAAGGACAAGATTATAAACTTTTTAACTGAAAGAAGAGGCAAATGGAAATATTACCCGGCCACAAATATTCCTACATCCTTTCATCAAGCTATTATTTTTCCATAGGCTAAAATGTGAATTCAATTTGTGTGCACGTGAATAGTCCCTGCTTTAAATGTTTCTAGTGTCAATACCTTTCGAGCAGTTTTGCTATATGCAATTTTGCAGAAAAAGCATGTGCGTATCGAAAAATAGATCCACCAAAACATGAAGAGATGCATTAGTGCTAAGAAAGTGGGAATTTTCTTCCCCCATTTAGTGACAGCCTTATGCAAAAATACAGGTGTACCTATGACATCCACTGAGCAGTCTCTAAAACCCTCCTGAAGTATTATCGAGGACACCTTGTTCAAATAGTACATAGAGTTGTAGGCCAAACAAATAAAGGATTGGAACAAGCAACAACAAGAAGTGACAACTACACCAGTTTCATCACATAGGTCGACAGAAGATGTTGGTGAGAGTAGTCATCCAAAGCTAGATTGGATGATACAATGGATGCAAGAGTCAGGGCCTATTTTTCAAGAATTTGCTAAGCAAAACAGCATCCGGATCCCCAATTATACACCTGACATGTTTGGGCCAACAAATCTAGAACAAGAAGAAGAGGCACATGATAGTAAGGAGGAATGAGAGGATGAGGAGAACGGTGAAAGTGAGGAGACGGATTTTGAGGAGGGAGACTGAACATTTGTATTTTTTATTTTTAAAGACTTATATTAATTTTTGGATGATTCTAATTTGAACTTGGTAAGAATAGGGTTAATAATAGATTTTTAACTATATTCATTTGGTTAATTTTTCTATGTAGGAACCCAACATGAAGGAGACACAAACAATTCAAGCTTACACGATCAAAGAAGGAAACACCCACCATTAGTAGTTAGAGCAACCACACTCAATCGGGTAATTTCTTTCCTTATCTTTTTATGGGTTGTACATTAAGGATAATGTGTTGACTAAAGTGTGGGGGGGAAACATAGAAATTTTTTTAAAATTTTTTACGTTTTTCTTTGACTTTTCCTGTCTTTTGTGTGTTTGAGCTTGTAGAAATACAAGTGATTGGTTAGGAGTATGTACATAGGTTGCTTGTGTTTACAAATAAATTTGGCATGATGATATGTGATTTTAAATTTTTTATTATTAAGACTACTAAGTTCTATATGTTACACCGTAGATAGGCATTAAGCAATTGACTGTACCAAATGATTTGGAAAATACAAGGAAACAAGCATGCTAGCATGACTGATAAATGGTTGAATTTGAGTTTGTTTGATTGATTGAATTTATACATATTGAGATATACAGGGATGACCTAAAGGCATTGTTTGGAACACATCTAGAGCCAAAAAATTGACTTATTTGTATTTAACCTTTAATATTGATTTTTGAGCCTGTTGACACTTCTTGATGAAACCCATTACAAACCCCAAGCTTAAAAATGTTAATTTGTATTTATCCTTTTTCTTTTGTCCTGCACTACACGACTATAGACGTTTGGCCATGCATATTGAGGGTTAAGTAGATACATCAAGGCAGAGTTTGGAAAAGAAGTGTGAAATAGGAAATCTTGGTGTGATATGGGAACTATAGGTTAGCTTGAAAGTGCAAAACAAAAGAAAATTCAAACGGAAAATCAATACGAGTAGAGAAAGTCTTGAAACAACGAAAAAAAGCATTCGTGAGTGAGATGAGTTGAAAAATAAAGTGACAAAGTCAAAAAAGAAAGAAAAACTCAGTCCTTAGTGCATAGAAACTCGTAAGCTAGCCGTAGTTACTATATTTGTAACCCACAATACCAGGCCTAGATGTTATGGACAAATATCGAAGATCACATTGGCCATGACGATGGCATAGTAAAACGTTTAGAAAAGTTCGCTTTAAAAATATTCCTTGCAAAACGTCTTTGAATATTGTTTTAAGTAAAATCAAATTTAGTTGCTATCTTTAACTTTGGAAAACTCAAGTAATGTGAGTGTTTTAGGGAAAACATCGTAATTCAATTAAAACATCACAGCGGACAAATTTCTATATCTTAAACTCATTTGTCGTTTTGAAAACATAAGTTAACTTACACAGATACCCTCAGCAGATACCACATGTCCCAAAAATATTACTTCTCAGAGCCAAAACTCACACTTACTTAGCTTCGCGTACAACTTTTTCTCAGGTAAGGTTTGAAGGACTAACCTTAAGTGTTCCTCATGCTCCAACTCAAATTTGGAGTAGACCAAAATATCATTAATGAAGCCCACTACAAACTGATCCAGATAAGGCTAAAAGAGTTTGTTCATGAGGTCCATGAAAGTAGAATGAGCATTTGTAAGTCCGAAAGGCATCACTAGAAATTCATAGTGCCCATACCGAGTCTTGAAAGCAATTTTAGAGATATCAGTCTCTCTCACCTACAACTAATAGTAACATGACCTTAGATCGATCTTAGAGAAAATTGTGGCACCCCTTAATTGTTCAAAACGGTCATCGATCCTCCACAAAGGGTACTTATTATTCACAGACAGTTTATTCACCTGACGATAATTGATACAAAGCCTCATCGATCCATCCTTATTCATCATAAATAACATTGGAGCTCCCCACGGTGATACACTTGGCCTTATGACACCATGATCAAGCAACTCTTTCAACTACACTTTGAGCTCTTTAAGCACTTTAGGTGCCATGTGATAACGTGCAATAGACACCGGTGTTGTCCCAGGCAGCAATTCAATTCCAAACTCGACCTCACGCTCTGGAGGTAAATCAAGCAACTCTTTCAAAAAGACGTTTGGAAACTATTTCACTATATGTATATTCTCCAATACTGAACCATCCACATTCGTATCGAAGATATACGCTAGATAGGCCTCACATCCTTTACGAATCAGATTATTTGCTACCGAGGCAAATATCACATTTGATAAATAATTTTGACGCTCCTCGATCATAATTATCTCATTCCCAACTGGAGTCCTTAAGGCAACCCGTTTCGCATCACAATCAAGACTAACCCGATACTCACTTAACCAATCCATGCCTAATATGAGATCCAATTCTCCAAAATGTAATTCCATTAGATTAATAGGAAATACCTCACCTTGGACTTTAAACGGACATCTCCCATATATCTTGTTCGCATACACAGATTGTCCTAAGGGACTAAGGACAGTACATCACTTACGGTCTCTTCTACCTAAATTCCCAGTTTATCAGCCATCACACAAGACACATACAAATGGGTAGAACCATTATTAATTAATGCAAAGTATGGAATAGCATTAGCGGTAAAAGTACCTGCTATCACGTCTGTTGAATCACGATCCTCTCTGCGTTTAGCCGTATACACAAGTACTGATTGCCTCGCATCTGCCTGACTAGCACTTTGACCCGGTGCTCGCTGCCTCTATCCAGCATTTCTGCCTCTATTCTGACCCTAATCTCTCTAGGGTTATTGTCCAACTCTTTGGTTCGGGGCTAGATTCTGTCCCGATACTTGCATATGTTCATTGTATTGAGGACAATCTCCGATCTTATGATTCAGTTACTGCACTTCAAACATGCACCCATGCTCTTCCAACGTCACCTAAGTGCCTCTTGCCACAAATGGCACAGTTCTGAATTCTTCCTCTCATTATAACAAAGTCCTAGCGAGGTTGATCATCTCTGGCTCACTTAACTAGATACGGAGCCTGCACATTAGGGCCTGATTCTCTCTTCACAAGGACTCTAGCATGATCCTTCCTTTCTCACTCTATGCGTCTGACTTCCTCCACAGATTTTGGTTTTCTCCACCAAAGCTTCGACAACCCTTTCTTGAAGTGAAGCCACTTGCATCATCAGTTCGAATCTCAGCCCAAACACAAATCAGGCACACTTATCCCGCTCAGTTGCAACCATACCCGGAGCATAACGACTAAGCCTCAGAAACTCAGCCTTGTCTTCAGTCACAGCCTCTACGTACCTCATGCCCACATATTTCTTCTTGAAGGCATCTAGAAAATACTCTCACGTCAGTCGATAGGCTTCAGTACCTCTCATAATGGCCTACCATCAGCGATAGGCCTCATCTCGTAAAAGTGACATAGTCCCCTTAAGCTTCTACTCTGATGTACAATCCATATCATCTAAGATCCTCTCTGTAGCCTCTAGTCAGTATTTAGCTATAGTGGTAGACCTCTCAGTAACACCCCTAAACAACTCGACTCTACTGGAACAAAGCCTTTCAGCTATTGTACCATGACTGTTGGCCCCAATCTAAGCACCTGCCACTCGCTCTAACACTCGAAGCATGGCCTGTGATACAACATCGTTCGCAAGCTCATGTTGACTCTCCTCAACAGTTGGTGCATGCTCAACAATTTTCGTTGGTTGCTTAGGGGTTCGCACTTGGGATACAGATGAGCCGATCTGGGTTCCCTGACCTTATTCTCTATAAGTTCTCATTCCTCGAGTTCTAACTCCACAAGTACTTATTTTTAGTTTTATGAATTTTCTATCAATATAGGTAAGTTTTTATGTTATCACTTGAATAATTTTAATCGAAGATTTATTTCAATTTACACTTGCCTCACTATCTACTGTTTTCACTATATAGAGTTTTCACAGTCTATAGTTTTCAAATCTAAAGAACACTTACCTCAGATCGGCTTTGGGAATCTCAAATTTTTTTACAACAATTTTAACATGTGGCATGTTTTTCCCAAAATCCCCCTTTATAATGCATGTAGTTTTTCGAAAATACTTTACCCATATTTCAAGTATTGAACCGGGTTCTAATACAACTAAATGTAACCCTTCAAACCAGGCCTAGACGTTACAACCCGATCTAAGCGATTACATGGGTCATAAATATCGCAGAAACATTTAGTTGAAGCACATTCGTTCATTTTTTAAAACACATACTATTATTTCATTTAAAAACAATCAGGATAATTTCAAAAACTTGTTAAAAATCCTTCATTATTATTTGGAAATCAACTTATTTATTCTTTTAAATTTAGATTTATTGTGTTGCTCGCTCAGGGGTTTGCACTTGGGATGCGGATGAGTCGATTTGGGTTCCCTGACCCTGTTCTCCATGAGTTCTCATTCCTCAAGTTCTAACTTTGCGAGTACTCGTTTTAAGTTTTATGAATTTTCTGTCAATAGAGGTAAGTTTTTATGTTATCACTTGAATAATTTTAATCAAAGATTCATTTCAATTTACACCTGCCTCACTATCTATCATTTTCACTATATAGAGTTTTCACAGTCTATAGTTTTCAAATCTAAAGAACACTTACCTCAGATTAGCTTTGGGAGTCTCGGATTTTTTTACAATAATTTTAACATGTGGCATGTTTTTCCTAAAATACTCATTTATAATGCATGTAGTTTTTTTAAAATACTTTACCCATAGTTCAAGTATTGAACTGAGCTCTAATACCACTAAATGTAACTCCTCAAACCAGGCCTAGACATTACAACCAGATCTAAGCAATTACATGGTCATAAATATGGCAAAAACATTTAATTGAAGCACATTCGTTCATTTTTTATTTCATTTAAAAACGATCAGGATAATTTTGAAAACTTGTTAAAAATCCTTCATTATTATTTGGAAATCAACTTAGTTATTCTTTTAAATTCAGATTTATTGTAACCCCTTAAATCCGACCTAGACGTTATGACCGAATCTCGAAGATCACAATGGCCATATTCATGGCCCAGAAAATCATTTAGCTATTTTCTTTTAAAAATCGTCATTGGTAAATACATCCTTGTTGGGAAAACCAAATTTTGTTTGAAATTTTTTTTATCTTCAGAAAACTCAAGTTTTGATAATTCTTTTTAGAAAGTGTCGTACTTCAATTAAAACATCGCAGCAGATAATTTGTATATCTGAAACTCGTTTGTCATTTTCAAAACATAGATTTAATATATATCTCAAAAAATATCAATTTTGTGAGTAGATAGTGTTGAGTTTTGAAAACAAAGTATTGAATTTTGAAAACACCCTTGTTGGGCCTTGTTTGACTTAGTTATAAAAAATTCATCATAAATTGTCAATTTAACAATCTTTTAAATGATAATTTTAAAACCTAAATCATGCAGAAATATCCAAAATCACAATAATCCAAGGGCCAAAAGAAAATCTCAAGCAAAAGTCCACAATACTATATTTTTCTAAAAATTACCGAGAGCACCTCCGTGAGTCGAGCCCATCCTAACGTCGATTATTATATGAAAAGTCAAATTTTAAAAGGGGTGAGCTTTAAAAGCCTACTGTGAGATCAACACAAATATAATCACATAAATATAAAAATATCAATCTAATCATATCAATCATCATAATAATCACAAGTTCTAATACTGATACTTATGCTCGAACATGTCGATGCATACTTTAAAAATGATCCACATTTTATAAAATTTCCTACCCATCTCCTCTACACACTATATATCGAGTTCCTCAGAACTCGTCCATCCAATAACACACCATTTGTGGACAAGCCTCCACATAAATGCCGATAAACGGCCACATAACATATTGTGGACAAACCACCACATATTTTTTTATAACGGCCACATAATCGCAGATAAACTGCCACATAACTTCCACCATTCACAAAACTCCACCCCATGCATGTGATATGGCAATTTCACTTTTTAACACATTTTATTCACTTTTACACTTAGGCATGTAACATGCTCTCATAATCACATATCACTTATTGATCACTTATAATCACTTTAACATGTTAAACCTGCTTTTCACATTTGATCATGGATCTCAATTTTCACATACACATATATAAGTCTCACATGCTTAAATCATCACATATATCACATAATTCATACATCACATATCATGAGGATGAGATTTACACATACATCATAATCACAATCATAATCACATCAATCACCATGCGTTTCACAGGATCACTCAGGTAAAGTCACTTACTTGGTGTTCATCTTGTTAAGTTTTTCAACTCTTCATGAATATTTAGTGTACTCATGTTT
>CM025145.1:16253762-16275730 GCA_013467495.1 Gossypium gossypioides | reverse complement strand
CTTGTTAAGTTTTTCAACTCTTCATGAATATTTAGTGTACTCATGTTTTAATATAATTAAATTATTAATATAATAAATAACTATATCACACAAAAAAATGGTAATGACCCCACACCTTATATCGTAGACCCAATTTCCCACAATCCTTAATAACGATCTCACTTTGATCTAACTCAAAAGATGAATCCCACGGTTATGGACTCCTAAAAAGATGATTCCGAATGCAAAACTAGGGGTCTCCCCTACGATTATTGTTTGGTCAAGTTGATTCAATATGGAATGATCGATAAATCGAGAAAGGAACGAAGTCGGTGAATCAAGTGATTGCCAGTGGCGGTGAAGTGGTCCGACGGTGACGAAGGCGACGGCAGTGATGATGGTCTAATCGTGGCGACTCAATAGTGGTCCAGCGATGGTGGAGTGGTGGTCTGATGAACGAGGGCTATAGGGTTTCGACGTAATGGGAGAGGAGAAATGAGACCTGCGGTGGCGTGCGGAGTCAATTACGACGACGATGGGAGGAGAAAAAGAGGTGGAGAGGAGGTACGACAGCCACGAGGTGTGGTGAACGGTAGTGGAGGATTTGGTCACAGTGGAGGAAAGGCGAAAAGATTAAAAAAAGGGTGGTGTTTATTTTGCACGTCTAAATTATATAGGTTTTTTAGCACCTTTTTACTTATAATCTGTGTAAATTTCGAGTATATGGATAGTGTGAGCATTGGAGTGATCCTAATTGGGTCATTATTTTAATAGTGAATAAGGTGAGTTTACTATTTAAGTTCCTATGAACTTACTAAGCATTTGTAATGCTTACTCTGTTTATTTCTTTTCTGTTGGCATTTATGCGGAATGAAGTCGTTAGGATCACTCCAATGCTTACACTATCCAACTTCAGATTCGGTGAACTTTTGAATCTTTCTTGAACTGGTTATATGGCATGTGCCTAGGTTTAAAGGTGTTTAAATGTTTAATTTGGATAATGATGAAAGGATCCATGTTTATGATGTTGTTTTGAATGTTTACATGATATGAGTAACGTACTAAAATTATATGTGTGTGTGTGCAAAGTGTGTTCATAAGTTTGAGCAAAGAATGAATGATAGTTTGAAGTTGGTATGGATTATATGTATATGTATATGGCATGGTAAGTAGCTAAACTTGAATAAGGCATGTATTATTTGAAAGTTGGTAATATGCCTTATGTGACAACAAGGTTTGTTCATGAAAGATGAAAGTAAACATTTTGTACCTTCATGAATGATTGATGTGCATTGTTAGTTTTTTATTTAGGTACCAATTGAAAATAGGTGTGCTACTTAGCAAATCATGATTGACTGGTCATATTTGGAATTATTTGAAACAAGTTTGATACAGGCACTAAATGTATCTAAATAATCTCTTGATGAAGTATTAGATTTGAGCATGAAATAAGATTTCAAACTTATGATTGTTAATCATCTAGGTAAAAGTATCAAGACCATGGACCAAGGTATCGGTACCTTAGCAAATGAACAATTTTCAAAACTAACAGAACAAAAATTTTGTATCGATACCTACCAAAATGTATCGGTACCTAAAATTTACAGAATGCCAAAATGGTATTGATAATGATTTTGTATCGATACCTACTACAAAAATATCAATACTTATTTCCTTAGTATCGATACCAAACCTAAAGTTTTGAAATTTTGTAGATTGGTCCTTATTCGTGCTCGAATAAAATAAATTATGATTGATAGATTGATTTTATCTTAGAGTTGTTTGAAACTATTGTTATACTTATAATTAATATGAATTAGACTTGATTGTAAATCATTGTTCCAGTAACTATGGTAGCATCCTGTAACTCGAGTCTAGTGACGAGATCGAATAAGGGGTGTTACATGAATGGATGCAAATGACGTATGAGAAATAGATTGCATGAATTACTATTGACACTAAATGTTAGGATCTTGTGTCATAAGTGTAGTATATTCATCAATTTCTTGTAATTCTTTGAAAAAATTGGTTTAAATAAAATTTCATTATACATTAATATCATTTGTATGTGTCCTCAACGATTTTTGCATGCAAAAAAAAAATGTAAGCAAATATGTACCCAAACCTTAAGACTCAACCCTCTCAAAGAGAATAATAGATAGAAAACTAATAAGTAATCCTTACAAAAATGATGTGTTTGCCAATGAAGCACAAAAACAAAGAATAACACTTGAGCTGAATGAATACAATGAAAGCTCACAAGTGTTTATAAGAATAATATGAAAGAATTAAGCATTAAGATTGTTTTCATTGATCTTTAAGCTTTATGATCTCTCTCCTTATTGTAGGACCTGTTGAACATGATATTTATACCCTCTGATACATTTCCAACCGTTAGGGTTGTTGTGAAAGTTAATAGAGTCGTTAGGGGTGAAAATACCATATCATTAAAATCACTTGCAACAAAATGTCTTCTACTCTGAGTGATACTATTAGCATTTAATGTCTGATTCAATAATCATTGAAATTAGTTTACAACGATACCAAAGACAAATTATCGGTACCTGATAAAAGGTATCGACACATTTTGGAAATCATTGAAAATAGAATGTCAATTGGGTATCGATATTACAATGGGTATCGATATTTTGGAAACTATTGATACTTGGCCAAAAAAATACTTTTTGACCTAGAGCAATACTAACTTGTTTAAAAACAGTTTTACATGATTGAAAATGTTTAACTCAATTGAAACCATTTTAACTTGATTTTCTCAATTTTTCCTAATTTTGTTCAACTTTAACTTTTCTCAAACACATTTTAATTTGTTATATCAAAACATATTATCAAATAAAGCTTATTTTAACAATTTTGCCCAATTTTTTTCAACTTTAACTTTTATGCAAAAACATTATAATTTTTTATATCAAAACATATTATCAAATGAAGCTTAGTTTAATAATTTTGTCCAATTTTGTTCAACTTTAACTTTTATTCAAAAATACTTTAATTTGTTATATCTAAACATATTATCAAAAAAACTTACTTTAACAATTATATAATGTTTAACTCATATTAGTGCATTATGTGGTCCGATCATAATGCGAGAAGACAACTTATATTAGTATATAATCTAAGTAATCCATAGTCTAATAGAAATTGAGCAAAGCTTGGATTTGAATCAGTTTCTATTTCCTCAAAAAATCAGAGGATGCTTTAGATGAACTCTCTTCAATGAACTTCTTTTTTTGAGAAGCCTTTGACTGAATAGGTGCCTTCCTTTTTTTTTTTAGCCTTCTTTGCTAAGGCTAGAGCTTCAAGTTCTTCTTTTTACTACAAAGCATGTTATTCTATGCCCGATTGTGGTAGTGGCAATGGAAGTGGGCACTGCAGCTTCCACTATTGTCACCTTTATTTCATCAGAAGATGATTGACCGCCTCCGAACATACCAACATTCACAATGTGAATACTGCAATAAAATATAGAATGACAGAGCGGTATCCGGAAGTAAATGGGTCAAGTTGTAATATAGTGTTCCAACAAAGTAGGTGAGTACTCCGAGGATCGTACCCAAGGGAGGTGAAGGCTAGATCAATTTTAACCTACACACTAAAAGATCTAACTAATACTTTAATCAAGTTATAGTATAGAAATGTAAATAAGAGGTTTTTGGGATTTTATAATGCTAATAATAAAAGTAAAATAACATAAAATAAAACTAAATTTCAATAGATAGACAAAGTAGAAGGAATCAAATCTGATGGTGGGTAATAAGCTTGCTTCGACAGTCCCAATCAACTGTCATTTTGGGTTCCTCGTTAACCAACTAGCCATGCTACCCTAACAGGATCTTTCGATCTTCCATTACATAAGGAGTCAACAATGACTACTTATCTTCTGACCTCACAGTCCAAACTAGCTTGGGGTGAAGGTGATCATGGATGGGAAATACCAATTTTGGATTAATTCCCACCTTGATGACTTCCCGAGGTTATCAGGCCTAGGGTTTGTTTCACGCTCTTCCTTTCCCAAATAGTTGATTCATTGAGTAACCCTACAAAATAGATAATAGATCATGCCTCCACTCGCTAATCCCCATTAGAAGGATTAGTTCCTCATGGCTTTCATAAACAACATGAAATAGATGGGAGAATAAAACATGGTGAATGAATTAAACTGTAGAGTTTAAGAAAAGCCTGATTTATATAAATAATAACATCAATACCTAGAAGTTAATCGTCTTTACAAATCAAATCTCCTGAAGGAAAGAAACAAACAAATAAACTAAACTCTGAAAAACCTAAGAAAGAAAGAAAACGAAACTAAGTCTAAAGAAATAATCTAAGCTAATGGAATGATGTCCATAACATGTGCCAAATGAGCCTATTTATAGCCTTCAGGTGGACGCCGTCCTTAACCATTGGTCAGGTGACGTTGCCGAGCTTTAATTTTGATTGTGTAGACCAAAATGCCCCTACTTCGCATTTATTTTCCGTCCTAGAGTCGATTTCGCGACACAACAAGACCTATTTCGTGACATAAAAGTCAATATGCTCCTCCTTAGGATGTCTTCAAGGGTATATCATGACACCCTTAGTCAGTGTCACGACATCAGAAATAATTTCGTACTTTCTCAATTCTGCTCTTTATGTTACGACTTCGGACCTCCTGTGTTGTGACATACCATTCAGTATAGGCCTAAAATGCCTTCTAATGGTCTCCTGTACACTCACGAAGTACGTTAGCTCTCCCTTAGGCCTCATTCAGCCCTTAAGGTCAATAAAGGACTCAATTCGCACATTTTATTATATATAAGTAAAACTAAAGGAACTTAACTAAAATATAACGAAAATGGTTGTATTCAAGCTCCTTAAGTGCGAAAACTAGTTTAATCTGCTACATCGAATTATGACAGATCAAACTCCTCCGCACTTAAGTCATTACTTATCCTCAACCAACATAAACGAAAATATTAAAATGATGACCCTTGAGCAAATATGATACAAGTATTGACTTAAGAGCATACGACTTATGCATTTCATATTTACAAACAATCTTAACATGATGAGTAGTTGACTTACCACTTTTGACCACTAACATCTTAGTTCAATATGTTACAAAGTATACATATATTAAGCGTCTCACCTATAGGAATCTATCAATAGATCATACAAGTACTTTGATTATCGGAGCAGAATACAAATAATCATTTATGCATATGTTCAATATTATGTCCATTCATCTATAAGGATATTTTAGGTCACATAGGAGTTTTCAGCTTGTAACGTTCTGAGGCTTAGGACAGGTATGACATTCAGAAACAATAAGCAAAAAAATTGTTAAAAACACAAAAATAGTTTGGCACATCGTATTGGTCCCTATTCTTCCCCATTAGTGACCCTTACCCGCTCACCACCTTACTTCTCCTTCTCCTGCCTTTCTTGTCTCTCCATATATAGGAAGCCATAGCATGCATAGTAACTACGGCTAGCCTTACAAGTTTTTGTGCACTAATGAACAAGTTTTTCATTCTTCTGTGACTTTGTTACTTTTCTCTTTTTCAATATACCTCACTCATTGATGATTTTTTGCTAATTTAAAACCTATTCTACTCGTACTAATTTCATTTTTGAATTTTTCTTTTTGTTCCGCACATTAGGCTAATTTGTGGTTCCTATATCACATCAATCCTTCCTATTGCACTCTATTTTTACAAACTCTACCATGTTGTATCTACTTAACCCTCAATACATATGGCCAGATGTCTATAATCGTGTAGTGTAGGACCAAAGAAAAAGGGTAAATACAAACTAACTCTTTGAGGCTCGGGGCTTGTAATGAGGTTCATCAAGTTGTGTCAATAGGCTCAAAAATTGGTACTAAAGGTGAACATAAATAGGTCAGCTTTTTGGCTCTAGATGCGTTCCAAACAATGCCTTAGGTCATCCCTAAATATCTCAATATGGACAAATCTAATCAACTAAACAAATACAAATTCAACCTTTTATCATTCGTACTAACATGCTCATTTCCTTGTATTTTCTATATCACTTGGTACAGTCGATTGCTTAATGTCTATTACGGTGTGACATATAGAACTTAGTAGTCTAATACTCAAAAATTTAAAATCACCTATCATCATGCAAAATTTATTCATAAACACAAACAACCTATATACATGCTTCTAACCAATTACTTTTATTTCTACAGGCTCAAGCACACAAAAGACAAGAAAATCAAAGAAAAAATTATAACAAATTTCCTATGTTACCCCCTCACACTTTAGTGGCACATTATCCTCAATGTGTAGCCCATAAAAGGATAAGGAAAGAAGTTACCCGATTGATCATGATTGCTCTAACAGCTAATGGTGGGTGCTTTCTCCTTTAATTGTGTGAAGCTTGAATTGTTTGTGTCTCCTTCGCGTTGGGTTCCTACATAGAAAACTTAACAAAGTGCAACAAAATGAAAAATCTATTTATTAATCCTACTCCTACAAAGTCCAAATTAAAAACCTCCAAAAATTAGTACAAGTCTTAAGAAAATGTTCAATCTCCTTCCTCAAAATTTATCTCCTCGCTCCCATCATCCTCTTCACTCTCTTCGCTTTCATGTTCAATCTCCTCGCTTGATACTTGTTGGCCCAAACATGTTAGGTGTATAATTTGGGACCCGATGTTATTTTGTCTCACAAATTCTTGGAATCATGGTCCAAACTCTTACATCTACTGTATCATCCAATCAAGCTTTGGATGACTACTTTTATCGATGTCTTGTTGAGCTCATGTCAACCTTTGTGACAACACCGATGTAGCCCTCGCTTCTTATTGTCGCTTGCTCCAATCCTTTATCTGTTTGGGTCGCAGCTCTACTTAATGTTGGAACAAGGTGTCGCCGATAATACTTCAAAAAGGTTTTATTGACTACTCAGTGAATGACAGAGGTACACCTATTTTTAATAGTTATATGCTTGGAGGTCATTTGGATTTCTTGTTTTCACATGGTATTCCCGTTCCTTGTTGCTATAGTGATAATTGTAGAATTTGTTGAAGAAGAAAAAAATTTGAGAGATTGGGGGGTTTAGGGTTTACAATTTTAAGAGGGTGTTTTCAAAATATGAATGTAAAAAAGGTTAGTCCAGGTTTAGTAAAAGATTTAAGGTGTTTTTAGGTTAGAAAATAGATGTTTTAATGTGTTAAAATCGGGTAAATTAAGGGTCAAACCACTAGGTTGCACGATTGGGTCGGGTTGACCTGTAGAAAATTACAACGATGTCGCGACACGAGTTTCGTATCGTGACATGCCTAACAATTTCGACGTCTGAAGGAAACTATCTACTATGTCATGACTTGTTGGGGCGATGTCATGACACTGACTTTGTTTTAGCTCAAAACTCCAACTTTAAGGATGTTTCTGTTTAAAGATGAACCTACATCAAATAAAAGTTAAAATCTAAACTAGGTGATTAGTTAAATATATAGAAATTTACAAATATCACGCAGCAATTCTCATATTTTAAGTGATACTGTTAGATTCATCTAGAAGTACTGTCAATTCCCCCGTGGATGATCTCTTTACTCTATCAATATTAGTCCACTGTACGTCGTGCCATTCCACCTTTGCTTGCTTGTCTCCTTCTTTGAATCTATTTATTCTTTCTACATTCATAAAAGGAAGCGTTTCCTTTGACTCGGTAATGTTAAAGATACATAAATTTTTGCAATGCTCCCCTAATATTTTCCTATCTTTCTCGCTCAACTGGTGCCCACATTTAAATGTTTCAGTCTCTTCATTGATTCTTATAGTTAATTCATTTTTCTTTAAATCAGTGGTGGATCTAGAAGTAGCCAAGAAAGGTCTTCCTAGTAAGATCGGTATCTCACGATCTTCTTTAAAATCAAGTACTATGAAATCTGCAAGAATAATAAAAATTCGCACCCTAGCACATCTTTTAGTACTCCCTTTGGATGTACTGAAGATCGGTCAGCCAATTGTAATGCTATTTGAGTTGTTTTAAGATCCCCTAACCTGAGTTTGTCAAAAATTGATAAGGGCATTAAATTAATACTAGCTTCTAAAACACATAAAGCTCTATTAAAATGAATGCTCCTTATCTTTATCAGAATAGTAAAACTCCACAGGTCTTTCAATTTTTGAGGGACCTATCTTGAAATAATCACACTACAGGAAGCACTGAGACTAGTTTGTTCTACCTTAATTTTCTTACGCCTAGACATCATCTCCTTCAAAAACTTTGTGTACTTAGGGACTTTCTCAATCAATTCAATTAAAGGTAGGTTACCATGTAATGTCTTAAATAGGTTTAAATAGCTTACAAATCCATTCCCATCCTCATCCCACTTTTGTATTTCTTCAAGTCTCAAAGGGAATGGGATCTTTGTGATTGTGACGTCCTTAGGTGTTTAATTTTCTGTCTCTGCCATTCGTGCAATATTTTCCTCAAATTTAGATTCATTTTCTACCTCGAGAGATTTATCTTTAGGATGGTCAATATTTTTCACACATACCTCTAGAGTAGGTACTGGGCTACGCAGTACTTTGCCCGATTGGAGCGCTATTACTTTCACATGATCTTTACCTTCTCTCCGTGGGTTATCCCCCGTGTTGCTGGGAATACCCGTGCCAATTTTTCTTTTGATGTCCCCCATCATACTCATAAATTAGCTAATCTAATCCTCGAGCTTTGTCAAAGTTTTGGTTGAGTTGGTGCATTCAAACTGCACCTCCCTAACGTCCGTTCTCATGGACAACATCCTTCATTCGATTCTATCCAAAAGTTGACCACATACAGCATTGTCACTCAAGTTGGCCCTATCCTGGGGTTTTTTCAGGTAAGGAGGTTGGTAATTAGTATTTCTAACTTGATTTGAACTATTACCTCCTCCTTGGTTTCCTCCCCATCTTAGATATGGGTGATCTCTCCACCCCTATTCCCAATGTAATTTACATCCTCAGTAGGGTTGTTGAGACAGTGGAAGAGTGGTTTTTCTCTGATCGTTGCTGGACGTACTAACATCTAGAGTGTGAATATTGTAATAAAATATAAAATTACAAGGTAGTCATTACCATTTTGGGGAAAACTAGACTAATTTTACAGTGAAGTGGGTGAGTACTCTGAGGATCGTACCCAAGGGAGGGGAAGACTGGATCAATTTTAACCTACACACTAAAAGATCTAATTAATACTTTAATTAATTTATAGTACGTAAATGTAAATAAGAGGTTCGATGGGTGATTAGCTTGCTTCGACAATCCCAATCAACTGTCGTTTTGGGTTCCTCATCAACCAACTAGTCGCTACCCTAAAAGGATCTTCCAATCTTCCAATAACATTACGAGTTAGCAAGGACTACTTATCTTTCAACCTCACCGTCCAGATTGGCTTAAGGTGAAGGTGTTAACAGATGGGCAATTCCAATTTTAGGTTAATTCCCATCTTGATGACTTCCCGGGGTTGTCAAGCCTAGGGTTTATTTCACGCTCTTCCTTTCCTAAACAACTGATCCATTGAGTAACCCTACAAAATAATTAATAGATCATGCCTCCACTCACTAATCCCCCATAGAAGGATTAGTTCCTCATGGCTTTCATAAACAATATGGAATAAATGGAAGAATAAAACATGGTGAATAAGTCCAAGTGGAAAGTTTAAGAAAAGCCTATTTATATAAATAATAACACAAATCCTCAGAAGTTGGTCATCTTCACAAATCAGATCTCTTGAAAGAAAACAACTACCAAATAAACTAAACTCTAGGAAACCTAGGAAAGAAAGAAAACAAAACTAAGTCTAAAGAAAGAAACTAGGTTAATGGAAAGGAGCCCATGGCATTAGCTCAAGGAATCTATTTATAGCCTTCAGGTGGTCCTCACCCTTAACAGTAGGTCAGCTGACGTTCTCGAGCTTCAAGTTCAATTGTGTGGATCAAAACGTCCCTGCTTTACGTTTAATTTCTATCCTAGAGTCGATGTCGCAACACACCAGGACCTTTGTCGTGACATCGAAGGCAGTTTCATACTTTCTCTATTATGCTCTCCATGTTACGACATTGAGCCTCTCGTGTTGTGACATAGCGTCCAGTATGAGCTTAAAATGCCTTCTAATGGTCTCCTGCACACTCACGAAGTATGTTAGCTTTCCCTTAGGTCTCTTTTGGCCTTTAAGGTCAATAAAAGACTTAATTCGCACATTTTATTAGATATAAGTAAAACAAAAGAAACTTACTTAAAATATAATAGAAATGCTTGTATTCAGGCTCCTTAAGTGTGAAAACTAGTTTAATTTGCTACACTGAATTATGGCAGATAAGTCTCTTCCATGCATAGATAGTGTAGAAGTAGATTCGATATGGTTGAGTCTATCCACTAACTATTGATACTTGTCATCCTCTTGGATAAATTTTGTCACATCTCATATATTTTTATTAATATGTGCGCAAGAATGAGAACAAGGGAATGTGTAGTCTAGTGGTTAAATTGACTACTTAACTATCATAATGGTCCAAGGTTCAAGTCCTAGTGTTCACACTCTTTCATTTAATTTTTTTAGACATTTTTTCCATGTGTTTTATTGCTTGCCATCCACCCCTATAGTCACTATAATTAGGAGGATTTCTTTCCACTATTAGAGTCAAACTTACCTTACGTTGAGGAAGCATGATCCCTTTTTTCACTCCATGTCTCCCTCTTTATGCAAAAACTTCATATATTGTCTATTTGTTGTGGTTCATTGAACCTAGTCATAGTTGACCAAGCTTTCACCACCCTTTACCGTCCCTACCTCCCTATTGCTTCCATTCTTTCACTTTTTCACTTCTTTTCTCATCCATTTTCTCTCTTTTTGCAAAATAATCACCACTCTTTTGTTTTAGTCTTTCCTTTTCCTCCACCACAATCGACCATAGCACCACCACCGTCACACCTTTTAGCCACCATAACACTTCCCTTTCCTCCTCTTTCTTTTTCCACCATCGCTGATCACTGCCGTGACCACCGTTGCGAGCCACTGCATATTCCTCTCCTCCTATATTTCTTCTCATTCATTCTTATTTATTTTTCTTATTCATCCTTTTTTGCACCGAAAGCCCTATTTCCTTTCACCGTTGGACTGCCACTCTACCACCACCGAGTCATCGTCACCGCTGCCACAAGTGAACGAAATTCTTCCTTTCTCTTCCTCTTTCACTCGCTCCTTCTTATAATTGATTAAAAACTCATCTTCTCTTTACTCTATCAATCCATTTAGATCACTCAATTCATCGACTTCATTCCTTTTTTGACTCATCGTCCAATCTGATTTATTTAAGTGTAAGTATGGGTTATTTTGATTGTAAAATCTTTCTCTTAGTAATTTCTTATCATGGTCGAATGGTATAATGCCACAAGAACAACATAATATTTTATTATTAATTTATTATCTTACTAATACGATTTCATATCGACTTTGAAGGGATAAATGATATTCATAGGGGAGACCCCTAACTTCGCATTGGAAACCCTCCTTTCGAGAGTCTTAGGTCATGGGGTAAGTGTTGTTGAGACTATCAATAATCAATCTTTTAAGTGGTAAAATATTTTCAAAGGATTCTAATTAATAAACGTTACTTATGTGTTAGATTATCTTGTGAAATTGATCAAGTGAAATTGTTAATAAGGATTGAGGCAATCGAATCTACAATATAAGGTGTGGGATCGTTACCATTTGTTTTGTATGATATAGTTATTTTATTACACTAATAATTCAATTATAATAAATCATGAGTACACTAAATAATCATGAAGAGTTGAAAAACTTATCAAGATGAACACCATGTAAGTGACTCTAACCGAGTGTTTCTAAAAAATGTTTGATAATTGATGTGATTGTGATTTTGATTATAAAGTATGCATAGATCTTATCCTCATTATATGTGATGTATGGCTTTTGTGATATATGTGATGATTTAAACATGTGTGACTTATGTATATATATGTCTATGACAAATCGAGATCCATCATCTAATGTGAAAAAACATTTTTAACATGTTAAAAGTGGTTATTATGCGATATGTGTTTATGAGAGCATGTTTACATGCAAAAGTGTAAAAGCGATCCATACGTGTTAAAAGTGAAATTGCCATATCATATGCATAGGGTGGGATTTTGTGAAAGGTGGAAGCAATGGCAGTATATATGCATATCAGTGGTGGGTTGTTGATAACTCTTGAAAAGAGTTATATTTTGAGCCTCTAAACTTGATTATTTATCTGTACTTAAGTATATATATTTTCATTTTTAGGTTATTTTTAGAACATTGCATAATAACGCTTGAATTGTGCCTTGAATGTCATTTTATGTTACTTTTCCTATTGGGAGAAAGAGAATTAGTTGTTGTATGTAGCAGGTGTAGAAAAGATGAAGAAAAGGAGAAAAAGGAGGAAGAGAGTGAAGGAAGTGAAATATTGCCATGGCAAAATGTTGGATGGATTGCCAACATAAATGTCATGGCAATTCCAGGATAATGCTGATGCAGCACTCTGTCTACGTAACTCTTAGCTAGCTATCTGTGTACCAAATAAATCCACCTAAAAAAGAGGAAGAAAACTGTGTGCTGAAAGAGGGGGACCTACCCTATAAAAGAGGAGAAAATAAAAGAAATGAGAGGAGGATTTTTTGCAGAGAGGAATTAGAGACAATTTAAGGATCAGATTTCTCTCTAGAAAAATCTGGTGGATAATTCCAAAGAAAGAAAAGGTAGCATCTTAAGAGAGCAAAATACAGACGTGAAGAAAAGGGAGAGAGACAGCTATCCTGGATTAATGTATAATCTGAAGATCAAAGAGAAGCTAGAGTGTGGCGAGAATTCTTGCATTTCTGCCTTTATTTTCTTGATTTCTGTTATTTAAACTTATTTGAGAATGTTGATGAATGATTTTATTTTGATGTTAACCTTTCCACCTACGAGCTAAATCTTTTCTAGGTTGGAGTTATTTGGGTGAATATTTTATCATCTTTAAAGCCCATGATTTCAGATTGCCTTTGTCACTATTTCATTCGATTTATGCTTATTTTAAATACATGCATGTAAGCTCTAGGCATAGTTGATTGTGTGATGTGTTCTTAGATTTATTTTGAATTCTGAAAAGGTAAAATATATTGGATCTTGAATCGTTTGATGCAAGCGAATACTCGACAAAATATTCGTAACACTCTAGACATAGACGTTGTGAGTTGTATAAAGAAGAACGTTCATTGTAGTTATTAATCCAGAGTTCTATAGACATACAGTAACTTAGATTTCTAGCTTAAGATCTAGCTATCGAAAGAGGCAAGTTAAAGTACTGACTCTCTCAACAGTTTATTAGACAATATTTTTCCATGGCATTATTTTGATATGAACATTTCACCTAAATAATTCCAGCCCTATTCATTCAACAATAGAAATACTCTTTATTTTCTCTGTAATTTTCCACAGCATTTTATTTTCCATATCAATTCTTTGTTTTTAGCATTTGATTTCATTAATTCATTACACAAACATTTTGTTCAACTTGAGAATATTTCCTACTATTCAGTATAGTCAATAGGATTATAAGAACTTACCAAATTTCTTAACAATTTTTGATCCATGTGGAGACGATACTTACTTATCACTTTATTACTTGAATGATGTGTACACTTGCACAATTGCATTAGTTATTTACACGCAACAAGTTTTTGGTGTCATTGTCAGGGATCAGTAATATTGGTGAAAAGTTGATTTGTTATGATTCTTGTTATTTTTGTTAGAGTAGTTAATTAGTATTTTATTTTATTTTTCAGGTTTGTATTAGTGCATAAGAAGAAGTATTCAAGAGGATACAGAACATTTTTTTGATCTTGAAATTGAAAAGACATTAAGGCGAAGAAGAAAAGAGTTAAGAGAAATCGAGAGAATTAGAAATGATCCAATAGAGAAGATCAAGTACTTCAGAATGAAAGGAATGCTGATATTCCTCGAATCATAGATGACAGAGACAGACCCATTAGAGAACACGTAATGCCTATTTTGGATTATCTAAATCCAGGAATTGTTAGGTCACATATTCAAGCTGAATACTTTGAATTAAAACGAGTAATGTTTCAGATGCTACAAACGGTAAGGCAGTTTAGTGGTTTACCTACTGAAGATCCAAGATTAAAATTGTTCCCTTATTCATTACGAGATCGTGTCAGATCATGGTTGAATGTGTTACCATCAGGTACGGTGGAATCTTGGAATGAAATGTGTCAGAGATATCTACTTAGGTACAATCCTCCCAATATGAATGCCAAGCTTAGGAACGATATTACATCGTTTAGGCAATCGGAAGATGAAACATTATTTGAAGTATGGGAGCGTTTCAATGAACTAATTAGAAAATGCCTGATGCATGGTTTCCAACACTGGACACAAATGGAATTATTTATAATGGATTGAATGCTCATACAAGAATGGTAGTTGATGCATCTACCAATGGGACTTTGCTAGATAAATCATATAATGAGGCATATGAAATTCTAGAAAGGATAGCTAACAACGATTATCAATATCCAACTATAAGAGTGGGTACTGGTAGAAGAGTTGCTGGAGCTATGGAACTTGATGCGATCACCTCATTAACTGCTCAGGTATCTTTCCTAACTAATACGATTAAAACATTGAAGAGACTAGCTTTAGTGCAGGAAATGAAAGCAACCAAGCTAACATGTGTCTATTATGGGGAAGATCATTTTTTGATGAATGCCCATCGAACCCAACATCAGTATATTACATGGAAAATTTCAATTGGAACAACCCATATTCCAACACCTACAATCCAGGGTGGAACAAGATCCAAATTTTAGCTAGATTAATCAAGGATTAGGAAATTCCAGTAATGTTGTTTGACATAATGCCATTAGTGCACCACCTAATTATAATCAACCAATGCCGTGGCAAAATGTGCAACAAATTTCGTCATCTTCAACATCAAATATGGAAGTTCTATTAAAGGAGTACATGGCTAAGAATGATGTTGCAATCTAGAGTCAAGTTGTGTCCCTACGAGTTCTTAAAAATCAAGTGGGGCAGATAGCAAATGCTTTAAATTTGAGACCACAAAGAGCTTTACCAAGTGATATTGATAATTCGAGATCACAAGGAAAAGAGCATTGCAAAGCAATCACTCTCAAAAATGGAACTCAGTTGAATGATGTTGATAAAGATGCCACGATAGAAAAGGATGACTAAAGACTCGATCATGAAAAGATCTCAGAACCAATTGAAAAGCATTCATCAACTGAAAATGGTCAGCAGAAAAAAGTTGTGGTAGAATCAAATCATGTTGCCAACAAAAATGCCACAGCAAAACAATATCAGCAACCTGAAGGATGACCACCTCCACCTTTTTCTCAGCTAATTGATGTTCAGAAAGGCAAATTGACTATGAGGGTGAATGATCAATAGGTTACATTCAACATATTCGATGCCCTAAAATGTGTTGATGAGAGTGAAGATTGTGAGGCCATTAGTTTGCTAGAAATGGCAATGGAAGAAAAGTTTGCAAGACGTTTGCCTTAGAAAAATATTCTATGTCCAATATTATATTTAAGCATCAAATGCTCAACTCACTCGGTCAGTTGCAAAAGCAACTCAATCTCTTTAAGACTTAGCAACTCCAAATCACTGCGGAATTGGAAAAAGTGTAAAAAAATATTTTCTATTTTTCTTTTCTTTAATTGCTTTACTTTAATTTTGTTCTTATTATTTTTATCTTTAATTACTTAATGTTATATTCATTTCTAATTTATCGCCTTATTAATGAGATCACGGAGCCTGATAAAGAAAAGGAGGATTTGCACCTAATGAAAAAAAGCTGCTATCGAATGAAAATGAAGGGGACGAGCATAAAGCTGAAACTGATGAGCCTGGACCTACCACATGTGCATAATGTGCTTGTCTTCCACTCCATTGTTACCATGTTTAAGAGGATTCCTTTCCCTATTTATGAGTCCAACTTACCATATTTTGGGGTAACACGATCCCCTTTTCACTCTATGTTTCCCTCCCTTGCCAAAACATCGTATCTTGCCTTTTGTTGTGGTTCAATGAACCTGGTCATAGTTGGCCAAGCTTACTCCACCTCCTTGCCATCCATACCACTCATTTGCTTCTATATTCTCATTTTTTTCATTTTTTCCTTTTTCATTCTCTCATTTTTGACAAATAACCATCACTTTCAACCATCATCTAAAACTCTTCCAGCAAGAGCTATAGCTTCACCACCTCCACACCACCATCCAAGGTTCTCATCTCTTATTTTCTTTTTATCACTGTCATTCACCGCCACCGTCGCCACCGTGAACCACCGCGAGAAAACCTTTCTCCACCACTCTTTTTCTTTTCTATTTTCTCTCAATATTGTGACTGAACCCTCCCACTTTTTTATATTTTTTCTCACCTCATTGGACCACCGCCAGACCAATGTCGCCGCCACCAACGCCATTTTTTTTCCATCAGGTTTTGATTTTCCCCTTTCCACCAGGTTTTGATTTTCCCCTTTTTCTTTCTCTTTCGATCTCTCCATCTCTTCTAAGGATTCAATCATCCTATTTTTTGTGACCAAGACTCATCGATCATATATTTTTGTAGATCATTAAATCTCTCCACTCCTTCGTCAAGACTTATCAACGATCTCGTAGTATTGTTAAGTAATGTAAGTGCATGAGGGGTGTTGGGAACATTCTTTCCTCTCTATTTTTTTCCTCATAGTTGAATGGTGTTAAGACACGTTTGTTTTTCATGTGTTAACATTTTGTTCTTATATTCTTTGAAGGACTAAACAACGCCAATCCAAGAGATCCTTAGTGTGATAATCAAGGCATCGAATCTAAGTCTCGATTTAAGGACGGTTTAAGATGGTGGACGATTTAAGTTTTAATTTCTTTTAATTTTATATGTTTTATATGTTATCGTATTATTAAAATAAAGAAAAAAGGTTAAAAAGAAGAAAAAAAACATGATGTTTTCTTCTCCATTTGTTTTGTTCATCACCGAACCTCCATGAAAATATACTCAAGGTTTGGCCATGGTTATATCTTTGCATGGTAAGCTATTTTTCACCTGTTTCTAATAATTTTTATGCCTTTGAGATCGTTGCAACTAGGTCCAACTAGCCCGTACCTTCATTTTTGAAACTGTTAAAGATTTTGTATTTTACCATTAATGAATATTTGTGATTTTAAATGTTAAATGATGAATTTTAAGTATTAGTTTGGCTAAGCTTAAATTTGGCTAAGCTTAAATTTGAGAAAAAAAATGGTTAATTTGCATGTTTTAGGCTCAGAGACTAAATTGAATAAAATTAAAATATTAGGGGCAATTTTGTAAAAATGTCAAAAAGGACTAAATTACATAAAATGAATTGGTTTTTCTGTCTAAATTAATAAATTAAATGAAATTGTTAATTTAGATCAAGAACGAGTGGAAAATCGAGGAGAAGAGGAAATTACAAAATAGGCCCTATACTTAGTCATTACCGTAATTTAGCCAGGTAAGTTCATATGAACTGTACTCGGTATAATTTTGTTTAAATTGAATGTTTATTTTTTTTTGTTTTTAATGTAAACGAATCAATAAATATATGAATGTATTCATATTATGATGAATTGACAATTATCGAGTCCCGGTTGAACCTTAGGAATTCATAAGATACAAATAAAATGTCATTAAGGTTACCATGCTTCGGGCACCGATCTTGAATGTCCTACCGATGGCTGAGGTCTTCCATTTATTGCAGATACTCAACAGCTTGTGTGAGCAGCATTGCGTATCTTATATTCCAACCGTTAGCTTGTGTGAGCAGACCCATTTCATAGCTCGTGTGAGCAACGATGTAAAGGAAAAGGAAAGGAAAGGTTATATGTTTAGCACACTTTATGTGAGCTTTCCCGCATATCCAATGTTATGCTAAGTGGTTCAACGGGCATGAAAAGGAAAGGAACGATAAGTGTTCAAATAAACTATGTCATGAAGCTATGAAAAGGATTGAAAATGAAATGCTCAATAAAAGTATACCTATGTTCATGAAAATGATGATTTCAAATGAAGTTGTTCATGTAAAATGACTTACCTTATGTTAATTCAAGTGAATTATGAGTTGATGCACTAACATGTGTTGTTGATGGTGCTTAGGCTTGTGCCAAGCTTAGGGTTGGATTATATCATGCTTATTCTTAATTATATACGTTGAAATGGTAAATGACCAAATGTAAATATGCTTATGTTCATAAAAAGGTTGTATGAATCAAAAGATATATTTTCTTATGAAATGGCTTATCATGTGGTTGATCCCAAAAGAGTTATGTACAAATGCACTAGCCTGTGTATTGATGATGATATTTAGGTTTGTGAGAAGCTTGTGTAATTGGTTGATGTTTATGTTTATGTCTTGTATTATGTAAATGATACGGGTAAGAAAAGGTAATGAAATGGTAAGTTCATAATTGAGATGTAATATAATCATATAAAAGGATTGATGAGTTAAAGGACTTACTTATATGTGAGAAATTTACTTATGCTATGGATGAATTTATCTATGTCATGAATAAACACACTAATTCGTGAATTGATGATGTTATTTAAGCTTATGCTAAGTAAATGGAATGGAAAGTAAGTAAATGAAATGGAAAGTAAGTAAATAGAGTGGTTCATAGTCTTATGAAAAGGTTAATGAATATGCAATATGTCTTATAAATCCTATTATGTTAGGAATGAAAAATATATGTGATGTTGATAGACTTACTCATTTGTGAGTTTATGGTTATATAGTTTGATAAATCTTGTGGCATTGGTATAGGTTTATATATATACTATAAAGTTCATCATTGAAATGGAATATGATGTTTAAAGTTTATACAATCATTGAAATGGAATATGATGTTTAAAGTTTATACAAACTTACTAAGCATTATGTGCTTATGTAGTTTTCTTTCCTATGTTTTATAGATAATCGGAAGCTTGATTGGTTTGGAAGCTCGTCGGAGATCTATCACACTATCCAGCGATTATATTCGGTAGTTTTGATATGTTGGTCAAGGTTATAATGGCATGTATAGATGGACTTATGTTTGATGTTGGTTGACAGTTTGGCATGTATATGTCATTTTGGTTAATGTACTTTTGGTATGTTTGATGCATTGATGATATGAGTTTATATGGTTAAGATTTAATGCATGTTTCAATGGTCAATATGGTATGTGATGGAATAGTTTTAATGTGATCAAAATAGGGTAAGTTTTGAATGGTTTTGGACTTGATGTGTATGCATGAATTGTGGTAATGTTTCTATGTTTAGGTAAGATTTGATTGAATGGATTTGAGGTGCCTTGTTGGCATATTGGTTGAATGGATTTATAGTCTATTGAAATAGTCATTTTATGCATGTTATTGGTAAGGTTTTGAAGCCTTGAAGTTGTGCACAAATTATGTTTAGGTACAAGTTTGAAATAGGTGAAGAAAATAGCTTGATTTTGGCCAATTTCATGTCCACACGGCCTAAGACATGGGCGTATGTCTCAGCTGTGTGTGACACACGGCCATGCGACACGACCGTGTGTCCTTTGTAGGTTTTAAAGGCATTCAAGTCAGGCAATTATACGGCCTAGCACACGGCCTGGCACATAGGCGTGTGAGGCCATTTCGAGAGTTGCATGACCTAGCACACGGGCATGTGGCTTGGTCGTGTGACCCAAATTCAAAAGTTACACGAGCACAAACACGGGATGGGACACAACCGTGTGTCCCTATTTTGATTGTTACATGGCCTGAGACACGAGCATGTGTCTCAGCTGTGTGAGTCACACGGCCTGGCCACACGGCCGTGTGACCCCTATAGTTTAATTTTTCCAACTTTTTCTTAAATGTTCTAAATGTTTTTGATTTAGTCCCGAATCGTTTCTAAAGTGCTTCTAGGGCCCTAAGGGCTCAATTAAGGGACGTTAAGCATGTGAATGAATGATTTGTGCTATGATTATATTAATGTTTGGAAATGTATGTCTTTATGTTACAGATTGAAGGTAATGCTTCGTAACTTTATTCCGGCAACGGATACAGGTTAGGGTGTTACAAATTCCAAGTGTTCCTAAAATTATTATCATGAAAACTATGATTTGTGATGTGACGATGATATGTGTGCAAATCTCATCTTTATGTTATGTAATACATAGCTTCATTGATATGTGATGATCTAAATATGTGTTATATATATGTGTGTGATCTCGATTTTTAAAATAGAATCTATCAATAACACATTTTTCCGCTGCATTTCTGAAAAATGAGTTTTTAATATAATTAAACTTAGTTTTCAAAATTATTTATGTTTACAAATGAGTTCTCTAAGACATTTGATTTATGAAGTTAATATGTTTTTATTTCTGAAATATTGATGAATAACCAAGTTCTCCAATTTTAAATAAAAAGACAATTGATTTAGAAGTATGATTGAAAATCTGAAATAGTTTTAAATAAATGATTCAATATTTACAATTGAGATATTATTTATTTTGATTCCTGAAATTTGCATGGTTTTTATGAAATTAAAAATAAACGCTTTATTTCATTGTTTTGAATTGATAAGCCAATAGTTTTAAAAAAAAATTCAAAATTTAGAAAGTTTATTTCGGTCATTTTCGTGGACAAATGGTTTTTGAAATGAGATTGAAAATAAAGTTGAACATTCGATTTTACTAGTTTTGAACGAACTATGCAAATGGTTTCAAGAAAATATGTTTGAAATCAAGAAAGTTTTTCTGGGTCATTCCGGTGACCAATTTAGCTTTCCGAATTTGGCCATAACAATTGGGCCGAGTTTGGTGTGTTACATCCCTAATGTTACAAAGTTAACTAACAAACTTATTTAAATTTACAATTTAGTCCTTATCATGATCTAAGCTTAATATCTATCAAATTCAAGACTAATTCATCAATTTTTCAATAATGGAAACTTGCTAATTCAACAACTTGACAAATTGATACATGGGCTAGCTAGAGTAAGCTCCCATGATCATAAATCTATAAAAAAAAAATACAATAACTTGAAAATTTGCTTGATGAAGGTTAAGCTCCAAAAATGGAGTATTCTCCCTTCTTTTCTTGTTAGGGACGGTGGAAGAAGATGAATACTCATTTTCTACCACTAACTTAGCTTTTATATTAAGGTTATATGTTAAATAACTTTAATTAATTAGTTTACTTAAGCTTTATTATACTAATATAGACATATTAATTAAGCTAGTGGAAACAATCCACTCATTCATGATATAAAATTATTAAATAATCATTTTGGCCCTTGAATAATTACTATTTAAGTTCCCAATCCTTTTCTTAATTAAAATTCAATAGTGATTAGATTTTTACAATTTAGTCCCTAAGTTTTAATTAACTAATTTTTCGGGTAAATTACTAAACCAAACCTTACTATAATTTCATATTTACCCCGTAAATATATCTATTTTATATTTACGGATTCGATTTACGCAAATGGGATTCCAAAACTACATTTTTCAACATCACTAAAATTCAAATTTTTACATTTAGCACGAACAACTTATGTCTCTATAAATGTACTCTTAGCAAAAAATAAGAATATTATTAATGGCCTTTTCAATAATTACAGGCATTTCATCATTAACATGGTTATAGTGACAAGTTCTTCCATCTCTTGCAATTAGCTATCATAACTGTACAAACTCTTTAGCATCGAGCAAAATTCCTTTCAATATAAAATGTAACTTTTGTGATGATAAAGTATTTGCCGCAATAAAAGGGGCGAGTGCTTTTCGCTGTTGTAATTCGTACTTGTAATGAAACAAATTTAATCACTATAGTTAATATCTTTATTAATACATTTAGCAAGAGATAGAAGTCCTGTTACCATAATGGCCTTTTTTTAGCAACATTCAAAATTTTGTCATTACCTACTCTTTTTTT